>JAJEJO010003003.1:0-67690 GCA_020662805.1 Glaucomys volans
ATTATTTGAAATATTTGGGGGGCTTCCTCTAGGGTCCTTTAGATCTTCACACTGGGGCACTTAACTGGTTCTGGAAATAGTCAAAGGGAGTTCAGAACTTGGTTTGGTGAATAAGATGAATTATAATATGAAGAATCACCACTCATGTTAAAAATAAAGGAATGATTATAATTGTAAATTGATGAAACTGACTTTCCTATGCCTTATAAAGTGATTTTGGGGAAAATTCACCCAGGAAAGTTTTGAAAGTGTTTTAAGATATGGCAGTATTACTGGAATAAATGAATACAGATTCTAAAGTGACTGTCTTAGAGAGAGAAATATACATTTCCATGTATAAAATTCCTCCAGCCTGCCATAGAGTAGAAAGCTTACACTCAGCATTATTTTAGTGCACTATAAAGAAAATGTTTTAAGGATTATCTAAATTCTTATGTTTTATTTTTAATACCAAGTATTCGGTTAATTGACTAAAATATACTTCATATGTTTATATAAGGTTTATGTCATGATGTTTTGATATATGTATATATAATGGAGTGGCTAAATTAAGGTAATTAATGTAATAAGCATTACCTCAAATACTATTTTTGTGATGAATCACTTAAACCCTACTCTCAGCAATTTTCAAATATACAATATATTAGTTGCAGTCACCATGATATATAATAGATTTCCTGAACTTATTCTTCCCATCTCAATTAAATTTTATGTCTTTTGTTCAAAACCTCCCCAATCCTTCCACCCCTAGCCTCTGGTAACCACTATTTTACTCTGGTTCTATGGGTTCAACTTTTTTCCACTATACATATAAGTGACATTACACATCATTTACCTTTCTGCACCTGATTTATTTCACTTAACACAGTGTCCTCAATATTCATCCATGTTGTCACAAGTAACAGAAATTCCTTCTTTTTGATAGCTGAATAGTGTTACATTATTTGTATATAAATATATATCATATATTCCTCATCTATTCATCAGTTTATGAACACTTAAGTTGTGTCCATTTCTTGGTTATAATGAATAGTGCTATAATGAACATGGGAATATAGAGGTCTCTTTGACCCACTGATTTCAGGTCCTTCAGATATAAATCCAGTAGTGGGATTATTGGAGCATATAGTAGTTCTATTTTTAACTTTAGTACATACCTGTACTAATTTGCATTCCTACCAACAGTTTATAAGTAAGTGTTTCTTTATCTCCAGATCCCCACTGACAATCATTTTATCTTTTGTCTTTTTGATAAGGACCATCCTAATGGGTGAGAGGTGAAACTGCATTGTGGTTTTAGTTCACATTTCCCTGAGGACTAGTGATGTTGACCATTTTTTCATGTACCTGTTGACCATTTGTATGTATTCCCCTGAGAAATGTCAAGTCCATTGTCCAATTTTTAATCAGGTTATTTGCTGTTATGTTGGAGTTGTTTGAGTTCCTTATTTTGAATATTAACCCCTTATCAGGTGTATGATATAGAGGTATTTAAATTCTTACATATTTTAAATCCCATGACTTTATGGCCACCATATTCCCTCCATGGATTATAGGAGGCATTAAATAGACACTGAATTCAGAAATCTTTTACAGACAGGTGGCTAATGAATTACCATATCTTTAATTCATAAATTTAACTTGTTACACTCATTTGGTTTATTGTGCATCATGCACACAAATCCTGAATGATTCACATAAACTATTTTTTACTCATAAAAACATGCCAAAACCTTTTCAGGGAGTTGCTTTTGTCTCCCTTTAGAGTGCTTATTCTTCACTGTGTATAAACAAGCAAATGCTTTGATATTCAAATTAATGAAAGCAGTGGAAATGAGAAATGAATCCATCTGAAAATCATAAGCTTCCTTTAGATACATATTAATGAAAAGCTCACAGGCTAAAATTTGGTAGAGTGTCTACCTCACATGCAATGAAAAACTCCCCTGCAAGTAAAACAGATAGAAAGGTTATCTTACAGATAATCACAAAATCAGAGTTCTAGTTCTGCCTCCTCCAGGATAGCCAGTAGCTGGAAGTGTGGATTGTGAGATGGGGTGATACAGATTTCCACAATTTGTCAGCTGTGTGATTCTGAAAGTTAATTGACATTCTTGAGGCTCAATTTATTCATCAATAATATGGAAATAACAATACTCATTTCACAGAGTTAATTTAAAAATTAAATAATAGTGTGTGTAATATGCTTAGCATGTGCCTTGGGGTTCAATTAGTTGTTGTTACTGTTGAAATTATTTTAAGTTGAGTAACTCTGTTTTTTCTGTGCATCAGTTTTCTCTCCTATAAAATGAGGCTATTACCTAATTGATCAGTGTGAAATAAATGAGATAAGGAAAATTTAAATGTCTGCAATGTTGGATATTATTGAGAAATACAAAATGTGATTTTTGCCTGTACTGCAGAGAAGAATGAACTGCCAAACTCCCCATGTTATTGCAGATTGAACTTAATCTCAAGTGGTTGCATCATCTGTTAGCAATGGGGATTGGCAACTTTAGTTTGGTGAGGTTAAGTTTCTCTGGGCTTCACCAAAAGATGGGATCACAGTCACTATGACAATTCAAATTTCACTGGTTCCTGCTACATCTGTTCAGGAAAGACCTGCAAGAAACCCCACCCTCTTAGAGGCTCACTCAGACATGTATGGTGTGTCCCACAAGGTATCCTCTGTATGATCACCAGGGTGTCTTGTAGTTCCCATCATCATGTGGCAGTCATCAGCTTCTTCCTCTCCCACTTCAGCCCTGGTTCAATGTCCATGAAGAGTAAAACCATTTGAGGTGGGTTCCCTGCTGCTGTCAATGCGGCTGATGTCACTTCCCACACCAAACATGGTTTATCTCAATGCTCACTACACCTTGGACCCTCTGACTGTGTTCAGGGAAGAAGCTCTGTCATGGTATTGCTTAATGTTGCCTTCCCTTGGGTCATATGGGGCAGATCATGAAGATAAACATTTCACAAAAGTCATCATGCTATACATGGACTGTTTTCTCTTCTTCACCTCTACGTTGGTTCATGCAAATAGGGACTAATTCCCCTCAGGGGCACACAGACATGCTGGTCATAAATGTAGATGTGAATGGGCTCAACCAGACACTCATGATGGAAAAGAGCATGGTCTACTGGCTAAATGATGCTATTCAGAGCCAGAGGACTCAAGCTCCAGCCCTCTCATGTATTAACATAACACCTCTAAATCTCAAAGTCTTTTTCTATGAAATAGGAATATTAAGGATACCTTCATGGGAAGCTACTGAGAGAACTGTCAGTAAATGAGTAAAAGTGTATAAAACACTGAGCACAGTTTCCTATCCATTCATCTGTTGAAGGGCATCTAGGTTGGTTCCACAATCTAGCTATTGTGAATTGAGCAGCTGTGAACATTGATGTGGCTGCATCACTGTAGTATTCTGATTTTAAGTCCTTTGGGTATAGGCCAAGGAGTGGGATAGCTGGGTCAAATGGTGAATCCATTCCAAGTTTCCTAAGAAATCTCCACACCACTTTCCAGAGTGGCTGCACTAATTTGCAACCCCACCAGCAATGCATGAGTGTACCTTTTCCCCACATCCTCACCAACACCTATTGTTGCTTGTATTCTTGATAAGAGACATTCTAATAGGGGTGAGATGAAATCTTCAGGTAGTTTTGATTTGCATTTCTCTTATTACTAGAGATGTTGAACATTTTTCATATATCTGTTGATTGCTTGTAGATCTTCTTCTGTGAATGCAGTTGGAGAATATCATGCTAAGTGAGATAAGCCAATCCCCCAAAACCAAAGGCTGAATGATCTGTCTGATAAGTGGATGATGACACATAATGGGGGGTGGGAGGGAGGCAAGAATGGAGGAAGGATGGGTTGTATAGAGGAGAAAGAGGGGTGGGGAAGGAAGGAAAAATAACAGAATGAGACAAACATCATTATCCTATGTACATGTATGATTATGCAAATGGTGCGACTTTACTTTGTGTACAACCAGAGAAACAACAGTTGTACCCCATTTGTGTACGATGAGTCAAAATAAATAAAAAAGAAAATACTGAGCATAGTTATATGTTCAGAGTAAGCACTAAAAATATCAGCAGCTATAAAAATGAAGCATCTTTTTTATTGCACACCCTCACTTTATTATGCATTTCCATAATAACCATTAATATATAAATGTATAAAATTATTACTTTTTAATAGCAAGTATACTTTGATAATGCAGATGCTGCCTTATTAGTTTGGGGGGAAATTCATTTTAATAATAAAATAAACACCAAATAGCACTATTATTTATTGTTTTTGTAAAATATTAGTATTATTCTTTCAACCAGCAAAACATTTCCAATCATT
Source organism: Glaucomys volans (assembly GCA_020662805.1). Classification (NCBI taxonomy): domain Eukaryota; kingdom Metazoa; phylum Chordata; class Mammalia; order Rodentia; family Sciuridae; genus Glaucomys; species Glaucomys volans. The sequence goes on from JAJEJO010003003.1 coordinate 4,367, forward strand.
TTTCATCACCCTTATAATATCTAACATTGTACTTAAAAGAACAGATACCTGTTTGGGGGATAAGAGAAGGATTCATTCAAACACTTACTAATAATGTATTATTTCATTCATTTATTCAAAAGACACAGATCAGTGTCAACAACATGGAAAGCATTCCTCTAAGCACCAGACACATGGGTGAGCAGGAAAGGAGACAGTTTCCAAGGGGGATAGACAACATAAGCAGGTAGGCTTGACATGTGATGTGTGTTTAGTGAGCTATCTTGTGCCTAGAAATCTGGACTAAGAGGACCATGGGGTAAGGGGATCAGTCACCAGAAGCCTAGCTTGATTGATATGGTAGGTTCATCTGAGAAATAGTGGAGAATAACTACATGGATTTCAGAATTCCTCATTGTCTACCATTCCTCTGTGGTCGACTCTTCATCCTACCTCACATCCATCCTAGATCTCACCATTCCACAGAGAGAATCACAAAATCTCCTTACCTACACCTTTGGCTCTTCCACACCTAATGAACAACCTCTTTGGAATTCAGAGTGAGAGTTACTGATTCTTTCCCTGGTTCTTATATATGAACTCCCTTCTAAATTTGCTTTAGTACATGTGCCCTACCTAAGTTGTGATGCTTCAGTCTCATCTTGCATCTTCATGACTTTCTGGGTCCACTGCCACTATGTGCATTCACCTCTCTAACATGAATTGCTCTGGTGGCCACAGTCTTGCTGGAGAGAGACAAAGATGTACTAACCTATGTTAAAACAACTTTGTGATAGCCTATGTCAATGTGATAGCCAATGGTATCAGCGCGATTCATCATTTCCTTACTAATGTTTTAAACATCTAATCAAATTCTCTCAGGATTTGTCCCAAACTGCAAGAACTCAAAATTCAGAGATCTTGCTTTAAAACCTACCATCATAATGTAATTGATGGGTGCACTTACATAATTTACCCCTCATCTGGCAAACTTCATCTCTAGAGGAGTCAGCAACATCTGCCTTACATGTGTCATAGGGAGGTGTCACATGAGATCTAGCAGAAGAGCACAATTTTCCTTCCATCCTCCCAAGCACAGTGTTCTCCTGTCAGTCTCACTCTGGGTCCCAGGTCTCCCTCCCCCACCAACACTTCACAGTGAAAGGAAGTAGGGAGGATTATAATGAACCATCATTGCAATCAAAATTAAATGAACAGCACTGAAAGGTAAAATTCAGGAATCAATAAAACTATCACTAAGCTGTCCTCCTCAAAACGTAACTTGGGACTAGGGTTATGTGATTCAATGGTAGAGCACCTGCCTACTATTCACAAGGCCCTGGGCTTGACCCCCAGCACTGCAAAAAAACAAACAAACAAAAATAAGTTGATGAACCCTAATGTAAACTGTGAACTCTAGCTGATAATGATGAATTCATACTGATTCATCAACTACAACAAACACCACTCTGATTGGGGAGACTGCCAGCATAAGGGAGAGGAATGGAAATCTCTGTAACTTCCTCTCAGCTTTGCTGAGACCCTAAAACTGATCAAAAAATAAAGTAATTTTTAGAAAAGTGAGAGTTAAAGATGTCAAAAGAACACAGAGCCAACCTGGCATATTTGAAAAACAAGATAATGAGGGCATTAGATTATAACCCAAAGTGTAAAATAAATGGAGGAGGTATTTTGAGACCAGGCAAATTTCTTGTTCCTCCTTAATTACAAAAGGAAAATGATAATTTCACAATTGAGAAACCCAACTGGCACCACCTTAACAAAGCAGTCCAGATTAACAACACACATATGATAATAGCATATATCAACATCACATGCTCAGCCGGGCGTGGTGGCGCACGCCTGTAATCCAAGCGACTTGGGAGGCTGAGGTAGGAGGATCGCGAGTTCAAAGCCAGCCTCAGGCTTTGAGGCCCTAAGCAACTTAGTGAGACCCTGTCTCTAAATAAAATACAAAATAGGGCTGGGGATGTGACTCAGTGGCTGAGTGTCCCTGAGTTCAATCCCTGGTTCAAAAAAAAAAATTATCCCATTATCACATGCTCCCTGGGTATGAGGTATATTGCTTCTGTGGTATTCTTCCCAAAATATATCTCGATGTGACCATAAAGAAAAAAAATCAGGTAAAGTCAAGTTGAAGAGAACTCTACACAATAACCAGGATTCTTCAAAAGCGTCAAGGTAATGAAAAATAAAAACTGTGAGATTAAGGAGACATGAAAACTCAATATAAGATGTGACCCTCAGCCAGGCGCAATGACACATGCCTGTAATCCCAGTGGCTTGGAGGCCGAGTCAGGAGAATCACAAGTTCAAAGTCAGCCTCAGCAAAAGCAAGGCGCTAAGCAACTCAGTGAGACCCTGTCTTTATATAAAATACAAAATAGCTCTGGGGATTGGCTCAGAGTTCAATCCCCAGCACCCATTCCCCACCCCACAAAAAGAGATGTGACCCTCAATTAGATCCTAGTGGGACAACTAACAAAATCTGAATAAAAACTGTATAGTCAGTAGCAGAATACCAGTATTAATTTTTTTGTTTTAATAACTGTACTAAAATTACATAAGATAATGACATTAGGACAAGCAGGATGAAGGGTATAAAAATACTCTTTTTACTGTTCTTGCAACCCTTTTAAATGTGCAAATATTTCAGAAGAAAATGATTTTAAAAGAAAAAACACATAGATATTATGTTTTATGTTTCTGTGATTTAGTTTAATTTCTATCTTAGAGCCCCTCTGCTAGAAAGACAAAACCTAACCTCTGTATATTCAGAATCCTCCTTCCCCTAGAGTTTCGTCCATGTTCTGGAGGGCTTCTCTGGTACCAAGGTACTGGGGTGGGGGCACTGATGCTAGAGTTGATCATACATTAGACGGATGATCACAGATGAGGGATGGTCATTTCAGCTTCATCTTCCAATACTGGTCCACTTGGCTTGTTGCTAAATGTCCCCTATTCTCAACTTCAGGGTCTCCATGGCTCTCTATATGGTATCTGTGCCATGCCTGGTTTCTCAGTAAACATAGGACTGTTCCCCTGTCCGTAGAGAGGCATATCTGTGATACTCTCTCAGCCCCATCTTTCTGGACACACCACCCAGACATTCTTTAATCAGGCCTATGGTGTTGGTGGGAGTAGAGGTGGGATGGGTAAAAGAAGCCAATTCAAATGATGAGGTTAGGTGGCTAGAGGGGGGCCACTATGCTATATTCTATCACACACCTACCCTTACTAAGGGAAGGCCCAAAAGAAGTTTCCACCAAGGCCAGAACTAACTCTTGGCAGCCCTATGTACCATGGAGGAGTTCTGAGATCTGGTTCTTTCTCAGGTTCTGTCTAAGAAAAGAAGAGTGGGGACCTCTGCTCTTATATCCCCAAATCCATCTTTTCTTTTTATTATCACACCAGCATCTTCTTGACAGAGAAAGGTGTCAAGCCCTTCATCAGGTCAAATCCTCAGCTAAGCTCTCCTTACTTCCCCTTCCAGTTCTCTCCATCATGGGCACGTTTGGAAGATAAAGCAATAGTGACAAAGCACTTTTGTTGACAAAACAAAAACCGTTGCCTTCCTTTTCTCCCACCAGGGCCTAAGGACTCTGGTTAGACCAAGAAGAGGGTTACACCTTGGAATGCTGAGAAGCTCAGGCTTTTGTACTTTCATTCTGTATCTTCATTAAGGTCAGCTGCAGCTGGGTAGGTGCTTGACCTTGGCTCCACTTGACAATGGGGGACCTGATGTCCCAGATAAGACTGGGTTGCTTGACCCTCCACTGAGTTGTCCTGAGCCCAAAAGATGGCCTCAGATTTTACAGCTGAGCTACAGTGGCTGAAATTGAAAGGTATTCTTGTCCTGACCAAAGAGGATAAATGTGGGTATGGCCTGGTCCAGATATGATAGAGACACACAACCCAAAAAAAGAGCTGAGGGACAGAAAAGACCCAAGGCAGAGTCAGTGAAGTATCATGGGGTCACTAAAGTTTTGCAATGTGTTGGGAATCTTTCTTCTCTTTCTTCTTTTGACTATCTGGAAACTCTGCTTCTGTTTCTTTTCTTCCTTGGTTAATTAGTCAAGGGTGTGTGGAGTCCCAAAGGAGATGAAAGAAGGAATGTGGGATCTGAGACCTTTCCATTTCTTTGTAAATATTCTTCACAAGCCACCAGAGAGGAAGAGGAAGAAGGGATTGAACTGGACATGTCTCTTTGGAAAGATGTGAGCACAAGAGATTGAGTACAAAAAGGCCTGTGACCCAGTAACATTTATTGGAAGCTGGTTCCTCTTAACAGATGACCAGACCCTGAAGGTAACTGAGCTCAGAAGGTAATAAGGGTCACCAGCAGTGTCAGTGACTTCTGCAGCTGAGTACCGAATCACACAGCCAAGGGCTGAATGACCATCCAGAGACTAGATTTTAAATACACAAACATCTGCCAGAATAAAACCTTGTCAGCCAAACAAATACTCAAAATTAAAGACTTGGGACATGTCTATAAAACAAGGCTAAAGAATGCTTCTTCTCTTGCACACATTTATCATTATATATATGTATGTGTGTGTTTGTGTGTGTGTATATATATACACACACATATGTATCTGTATGTACATATTTTAATTATGGGTAATACTCACAAAGTCTTCAGACCATACAAGGCCTGTGAATCTGACTTAAAGTCAGTTTCATCCTAGGGAAGCTCAGCTATAGCTGGGCAGGCATTAACTTGGTTCCATTTGGCAATGATGAACCTGATTTTCTAGATCAAACTGGATTCCTTGACCCTTTATTGCGTTGTTCTGAGCCCAGAGGATGGCCTCAGATTTTACAGATGACTTTCAGTGATTGACACTGGAAATTACTCTTGTCCTAACAAAAGAGGATGTTGTGGATGCAGCCTGGTTTAAATCTAATAGAGACAAAAAGCAATAAAATAAAATAAAATAGCCAGGGGACAGGAGTGATCCAAGACAATATTAATGAAATTAGAATAAAGAAGAAGCTCTGAAAATCAGTCTATAAAAGTTCTCTACGGTTCTGAGGAATGAATAACATTTTCCTGGGAATACATAATCCTGTGATCAAGTGTCCAATACGTGCTCCTACAAGGAATGAGGGATGTCTCACTTGTAAAACAGCAATCTACTGAGAGAACTGGAAGCTGTTTCCTCTAGCCAAAATAGTCATAATACAACCAGTGAATAAAAGTTCCAAGAGGAAAGATTCCAATAACAGTTGGAGACGAAAAGCTATAATGACTGAAAAAAGGAATGGGCCACCTTCAAGGCATTTATGATGAAATGATTAAGAGCACAGGTTTGAAAGTCACAAATCATAGATTTTAATCTTGAGGTTCAACTCTACTAGTTGTGATACTCAGTCTTCTCACCTGAAGACCATAGATAATAATAACAATGCAGCCCTCTGTATCCATAGGCACCACATTAGGGATTCAACCAACTATCAATCAAAAATATATTTAGAAAAAAGCATTTGTACAAACTTTTTCTCCTGTCATTATTCCTTAAACAATATAATAAAACAACTATTTATATAGTGATTATATTGTATTGGCCATTATAAATAATCTAGAGATGATTTAAAGCATATGGAAGGATGCACATAGGTTATATGCAGATACTCTGTCATTTAATATAAAGGAGTTCAGCACCTGCAGATAAGTATCTGGGAGGCTCCTGGAACCAGCCCTTCATGGATACTATGGATGACTATATGCACTTCCTCAGAATGTCAAAAGATTAATATGATATGCACATAAAGCACTTAATATGGTGTGGCATTTTGAAAGACTTAATAAATGGTAGTTGTTATTATTGTGACTTTTGTGTTAATAACTTACAAAAAGTAGAAGTTGTCAACTACAAGTAGAGAAGACAGGTAACTCTGGAACATGATGTAAGATTCAAATGTATTCTAAAGCAAACAATGGTCAGTTTAAAACTGACCGCTTTAAAGAGATGAAGCTAATTGTGTCCACTGGCAAGAGAAACCTCAAAACATGTACAGCTGTTCACTGTACCTCTCCATCCCACGCATGTGATGGGGAACCATAGCCCAACACAATAACCCAACAGATCAATAAAGTTAAAACAAGAATTCCCACATGAGGTAACTCAGGGGGAGAAAAACCCATCAAATTGGATTATGACATAAAAGGCCTTTGTGTGCCTGTTGAAAATATCTGTAAGTGATTTTATATGACCTAAAGCAGAATACCAAGAGCCAGGGATTGCATAAATAATGGAGTGCAAGATAGCGTGGAGTATTTAAGGTTATTCAAGACAAGGAGCAAGCACAAAGCTGCCATTTGAAAGAAGAATGTCTAATCCAATTCTATAAGGAAGCGATTAGCTGATCTTTTGATTTACTTGAAACACTTGGCCAAACTGCTTTTGGAAAGATAAACACTGTCTCAGCTGGAGACTTACAGGTAAACTCTGTCTTGAATGAAATGAGAACTCACAACACAGTTCACAGCCTATTATTTGGTTTTAGGGACCGCCTTTGTTAGGTATGTATCAAAAGGATGTTACTTGGATTAGCATAGGAGAAGAAAGACTAATACATTTAGGTCTTTTTCATTGTTAGCATAAAAATTCAAAAACAAATTAATGTTGCAGATGATTCTGGACAGGATGCAAAAATCCCTCGAGGAAAGAACATGATCTTATTCAAAGTAGGACCAACACCATCCCAATAATAAGCTCTTTATTCAATCAATAGTTCAACTAAAAGGGATCCTAGCAAAAAAACGACAGCTCAGGTTAAGTTGTCCGGTGCAGCCTTTTGATTATGAAATAGCCATGTTTTTTCTAAATAAAGTGCCTCTGTTCTACTCCCTAGCAGACCATCCCTGCCTTCATGCTGGCAGCAGGGCAGGGCCTGCTTCCCACTATCACTGCTGGTTCCGTTCCTAATGGCCTTCCTCAATTCCTGTCCTGCCTGCTTCACTTTTGGCTGACACAGCAAATGCACACAGAAGAGGTCTGCAGCAGTGTGGGAGTGAGAGACTTGAAACAAAGAAGGTCCACTGATTATTTGTTTATTTATTTGCAATTCTCTCCTGCCTATGGTCAAGGATTTTAGTGGTTAGGACTCAAGAGAGGCATTGAAACAAATCAATTTTCAGTATCCTCAGGGATCACAAGGCATTGGATAATAGGCAATAAGTCTTTGTGAGGAACAAATCCTGTTTATAAGAAGGCTACTGAACTTGTATAAAGCAGGGCTTAAGACAGGTAGGAGAGCCTCACAGAAATATCATTCCCAGACTCCAGTGCACCAATACCATTCAGAATTTTGTTCCAATTCACTGTGTCATCAGTGTGCTTTGGGAATGTTGTTGGAATTATATTCTGATTCAGGTCAAAGGTTGTGTCCAAAGAATTAAATGCATGAGAGAGACTTGGGAAATTATCTTGTGAACTTGAAGCCTCTGTGTAAGAGAACCCAACCTATCAGAAGGATTAAGTTTCTGAGAAATTATATTTCAAAGTGTATAAGAACAGTCACGTTAATCATTTTTTGCATCGAAGTGTTTGGTCAATAGGGTTTGTTATTTCTCTTTCTAGAGATTAGTTGGAGAGGCTATAAGCAGAGGCTATTGCAGGGCCCTAGTTTCTTACAGAATAAATCCTTTTCTTCTCACCCTGATACACAAGGCCATTTACAATTGAGCTCCAGACTACTACACTTCAAGTGCATCATTTCCTTGTGACTTCCAAATCCACTCACATAAAAGACTTCTTTGTATTCATTGACTCATTTATTGATTCATACACTCATTCATTTATTCAACATACACACAGCATTTCACTTATGTATCTAAACAATCTTGTAAGATGGGCTGTGTGAGAATTATCATTACACCCAGAGCAGGGGACATAAATGATCTGCTAAAGCATTTGAACTTCATTCTCAAAGGACATGAAGTTTCCACAAAGGACATAAAAATTCAAGAAATTTTCTTCATGGAGTTGACTTGTTCTGTAATTTACTTTGGAAAGATAGCCCTGGAGACATTAGAGTAGGTGAAGCAAGGTAGAAGAACTGAGAGTAGTCACAGAGGATATTGCGATAATCCAAGAAAGGAATTATAAGAGTCTAAATGAATCCTGCAGTGATGTGAATGGGGAAATATTAATTCAATCTTGAGACATTCAGGAGGTAAATTAATGAAGGGCCTGGTGACTGGTTAAAAAAAGAAGTGAGGGAGAGAGAGGAAGACACCAAGAGGAGGCCTGGTTTTCCAGCTACAGTGATTAGATAATGGTGGTGACATTAATAGAAATGGGATGTGTAGGAAAAGCCATTTTGTGGGGGGAAGTCAATACTTTTACATGTTCTGTCTTAGGTACCCCATGACATCCCAGTTGAGATGCCATCAGACTGTTCAACATGTGATTCTGAGCTCTTCTGAATGGAAACATCAAAAATGAATTAATATATAGTTTCTATTTTGTTCTATTTCTGTCCTGCCCTTTTACATTCACCTCACTGATCAAAGACTTTAAGTGCTAATGTCTTTTTAACACCAATTTAGAAGTAATTGTCAGATAAGGAAATACAGCAACTGTCATTGAGTAAACCAGTATAGGCTTCATGGACAGCAGTCCAGTAGAATAAGTCCCATATAAAAGTATGCCATTGCCCTGTGTAAATGCATGAGCGCCCAGATGGTGTGACTCTACTTTGTGTACAACCAGTGAAACAATAGCTGTACTCCATTTGTGTTCAATAAAAAAAAATAAATTAAAAAAAAAAATAAATAAAATAAAAGTATGCCCACTCTATGAGGTAGATTAAAATAAAAAAACTACAATGGTTTTCAGTTCCAACAAAGAAGTGGAGCGTATTTCTCTACCCCTTGAATCATAGTATGACTCTAGACTTGTTTTACCCAATGGAACATTAGAAAATATAACCTAAACCAGGAACAATAGAAGGTCTGGATTTGAGGTTTGCTCTCTGGTACTTCCCCTACCATGGGAATAAGCTCAAGCTAGTTTCCTATGGGAAGAAAGACAACAGAGAAGCCCCAGCTTCCCTGGTCATCTCAGCTCTCTTGGCCATCTTGTCTGTGCCAGGGGACAGACACCATGGAGGTGCTAGATTGTGGCTTCTCAACCTGGCTATTACTGTCCTGTAGGGCAGGTGAGTCTTTGGGGTGGGGATGTCTAGTGCATTGAGAGATGTTCAGCAGCAGCTCTAGACTTAATCCATAAGAAGGATTAAGTCATTTCTATCATTTCTCCTTTACTCATTGTGACAGCCAAAAATGTCTCCAGACATGGCGAAAAGGCCCCTGTAGTCAAAATCACCACCAGTTGAAAACCATGGGCCTAGATCATCTTTATGACCATATTTTTTGTACTAAAGAGATGTTCAGATATAGTTTTTATATTTGTAACAAACAATATTGTGTACTTACGTCATACACACTATGGCATCTTTTACATGAATGATATTCAACCATTTCCTCAAGCATAAAAGGTTAGATACTCCAATTTACTTTTTACATATTAGGGAACTGAAGTGCAGAAAGCCTAAATATGCCAGGTTTACCTAACAAGTTAGTAGTAAAGCAGGGATTAAATTCAGGTAATCTGTTTCTAGTATAACTCAGTTAATTCTCATTGAATTCTGGTTTCTCCTTATGAACAAAAATCAGGTTATAAAAGAATGTGTAAATTGCAATAATGTCATTTTATTTTTTAAAAATGAGAATTGTATGTAGACATACAGAAAACTGACAAGCATATACACCAAAATGTTAATAGTGGTTATCACTAGTGGGTGTTGAAATTATCTACACTATCTCTGTATCTCTAAATTAAAAAAAATAAATACTTTCCTTCAAGGAGGTGCAGAATATATGGAAGAGAGGAACACATGTACAAACCAGCTACAAAACAAGAGCAAAAAGGGAATGAGCCTTGGTAAAAGTACAAAATGGAACATAAAAATTAAGAAGAGAATAATTATTTCTGAGGAGAAACATCTGAAAATGTGAGGAGTTAGTAGGTTCTGAAGGATAGTTAAAACTTGTACAAGTGCATATGGGACAAGAAGGTCCAAAAGATGGGAGCAGAAATATGCAGGACATGCCCATGGAAAGGGAAAAGTTCTGATGGCTTGAGCAAGTAGGAGATAAGATGGCAAGAAAGTCTGGGGTGGGTTAGTGGGGGACTTTGAGTAGATGAAGAGCTTAGATGACATAGTGAGCTACTGGATATTGCTGATAAATGGTATAATAATGAGAGATGCATTTTGGATGGAAGGATGGATGGATGGATGGATGGATGGATGGATGGATGGATGAATATTGTAATAGTGACAAAGAGTTGGAGTAAATGAAGACAAGAGACCATTTAGGGGATGAGTTTTTAAAAAGTGATAAAATGAGAGCAGGAAAAGCAGACAATACTAGTAGTATTGTGGAGAGCAGAGAATGGAAGCCTGTCAACATCTGCTTTTAAAGGAAGACGGAGTAAAATAACCTAGAAAGGGGGGCTGAAAATAAGCACTAGAGGCAAAGGAAAAACTATGAAGGACAATGCCAAGGAAGCCAGGGAAGGCAGCAAAGTGAATATAGAATGACAGTAAAGTTCAGATCGAGGATGGAACTGACAAAGAGAAAGCCAAGGAAGCCAGGCAAGAGAGGATGGAAGAACAGGCAGAGGCAGTGAGATGAAAGGCTAAGAGGGTGTGGTCACACAAGGGTTTCAGAATTCTAGGTTGGAGGAGTGGGAAGAATTCTATCTCATCCTGGATCAATCAATACTGTTATTCATAGGCATTAACATGGGCCAATTTCAACTCATAGATAATGGTTTTTATCAACATGGCATCTCTAAAGATATAAATAGACCAGCACTGCTGGGTGCCCTCTCATCATATGGCCCCTTGTTCTGGGCTCCTTCTGTCCTACTCCATAATATCTCACAATACCCCAATATAAGCTGCTATCCCTTCACACTTGACTTTGCCAGAAACAACTAAATGGCAGAAACTACAGCACCTATTCATTTAGGAAGTCTTCTGAGAATCATGGTTATCATTTAGACCCCAGCCCTTCTTTTAAAACTCAAATACGCATTTGGTTTTTATTCCTTTTCTGTCTCTTTCTTATAGCCATGACTTCATATTCAAGACACAACTAGCTCCATGACTCCCGTCTCAGTGTAGACAAGAAATTCTCTCAAAACATAATACTTTTTTCCCCAAAAAAGACAATGAGGAAGATTCCAATCAATTCAGAAATTGCTGAATCACAGATCTTGGCATTTCATGAACTCTTCCAGGAAACTCCTGTTCTGGTGGTTTGGGTGTGATCAACTCAAAGGAGAATTGCTTTTATGTATTATCTTGTTTTTTCTTAAACAAAGCTCTTATTAGGAACATCATTTATCACATACATGTATATGTATAAATACATACAGTTATTTTTTGCTTTTATACAAAATTAGGATTTTACAATAGTCATTACCACATTACTTGAGAAAAAGTACACTGTGGTCCTTGAGAGTGCCAACTTTGAAGTTGACTCACCAAGTGTCAAGCCCTTGTTCTATCACTAAGCATTTAACCCATTTCTGTTTCAGTTTTCTCAACTATTAAGTAGTACTGTGAGAAATGAATGAAGTAATCCATGCAAAGTGTTCAACATAGAGCCTGGCACATGCCATGTAGTATATATGTTTTAACTATTATTATTAATTTTCTTTTTGTTCTTGCCATATTATATTGGACATCCTTCCCAATGAACAGACATAATTCATTTTCAAAGAGACATAACATTTCAATCTATTTAATACTCCATAATTTGTTCAGCATCCTGTTGATAAGAATTCAGATAGTTGAACTACAAGATGCTGTATCACTGGATACACAGATGCTCCTCTACTTACAATGATATAAACTCATCATAAGCCAAAAATATTACAAGTTGAAAAAGCATTTACTACCCTGATAAATCCATTGTAAAGACAAAAATCCTAGGAGGAAACATCACAAATCCTGTATGTCCTTAAACACTCATGCTCATGTTTCCATAGAATACACTCTCCCACGTTGGATTAGTGAATGAAAAGGTGTGTATGCTTTCAACTTTGAAAACATCTGCAAACCAGGTTTCAAAACTATTGTAGTAATGCACGTGACTATCAGCAGTGTCACAGCATCTGCTTTCACTCATGTTTGTGCCAGTACTCAATGAAAATAATATTTGAAATTTTTTTATGAATCCAACAGCTGCAAAATGATACTTGAACTGATTTCTCCATCCATTAGTGAAATTGAAAGGTATCACCTGATAGTTATGGATCACTGGCATTTTCTCTTTTATGAGTTTCTTGCTCATACATTTTGCTCATTTTACTATTATCTACTTATTTTGTGGTGCTCTGTGATAGTATGTTTATTAACCCATTTGAGACCACAGGTATCACTGCAATTTTCCTACAGTTTAAGTCTTTATTGTTCACATGTACTACTAAGTGGCCATCCTCTAGACAATGGTTCTGAATCAAGACTTTTCCTGGCCTCTGAGGATTTGTGGATATTGAAGCAGAACATTCAATGCAAATGCATTAGGAGATGTACATGTTTCCTATTATAAAATCAATGCTTCTGTGAATCTCCCTGAAATGAGACAGCATCATATTAATCTTTATATTTTACCTAAAGAAAAAGTAACCTTTTCCTGAGCAGGGACTTCTGGATGATTTACTACCTCACTGTGAGTCCCATTTTTCGTGAATAATTTTACCTTCCAAAGTTGTGTGTTCTTCTCTGATTCCTCATAGGAATACATTAGGGATTCAGTAAGAAGTTTATACAGTTTTTTAGAAGATCCAGGGCTCTAGGATTCCCATGGCTTTTAATTAGCTTGGGCAAGCCTGGTATACCCTCCCTCAAATGCTCGCTAGATCAAGGATCATACTGTCTATTTTTATGATGCCTTTTGTCTTCCCAGTGAAATGATAAGCTCGGTTGTCATTTTTCATTTTGCTTTTCAGGAGTCCCAGTGTTTTCTTGGACACAGAACAAGGCCATTTGGCATCTCTCCCTGTGAGTAATGATCTATTTATGGACCAGTTTCTCTGGCACATTTCTCCTGACATAGTTCTTGAGACATAGCAAAAGAAGAAATGAAGTTAGGCCAAATAGCATCCAGCCATGCAAATGGGATGAAGGAGCAGATGATTCATTCAATCAAAATATTTCTTATTTGTTTATAGTTAATATAATAGCCGTACATATTTATAGGGTATAGCATGGTGATTTATTGAGTTGCTTGTATGGATTAGGTTGGGGTCCACCTAACACCACAGTGTGATTTGAGGAAAATTACAAGACTCTCCTGAGTTAAAACACTTCCCTCAAAAAAAAAAAAAAAAAAAAGGCTAGCAAATCGGGTTTGAAAAACCAACTACTGGAATCCAGAGCCCAGGATCTCCCCATCCTTCTAACCTGTGTCCCTGGGGCAGTACAAGGATATCATGAACTCTCAAGCATCAGCCAGCATCATGGCTATGGCTTGCACAACTTTGGGGTCAGCCTCTTATCTGATCCTGTCCTGCTAAATCATACGTCTTAAAAAGAGCTATTTGGAATCCCTAATCCAGTTCACCTTTGGCTCCCTGTCCCCATATCTATTGCCAATTAGGCATCCAGCTTTCAGCTCTCAGCAGCACAGACTCAACCCAGTCATCCATTGTTCTTTTGGTTTACTTACTCATTCCCTTCAACTCCCTCATTACGCTGCCATTTATTTGATCCACCCAACAAATATTCACTGCATACTTAAATATGTCTAATAATTCAAAGAACAGAAATGTACCAGGTTATGTCCAAGCTATTCATACAGTTGAATTTTCCTGGTGATGCTGGTCAAAATGATTTTGGTTGCTCCAACTCTGCAGAGGTAAAGAGAATGGACCCTTACTCTGACCTTGCGTTTAATGTTTCAAGCAGCATAGTCACGTCAGCAAAGCCTTCTTGTTCCTATTTCATGCTCATGTGAAATAGCTGATTCCCTTCTCGCTTTGCCCTTTCCATTTTCCTGTTTTGAACAGCCCCTTTTTTCACCCACCTAGAGTTTTACAATCAAGGTTGAGAACCTTCTTGACAACTCTGGGTAACCGCAGACACTTCAAATGCAAAAGGAACACAGGAAAGCATATCACTTAATAGTCTTAGATAAGTAATTCTGGGCAAATTAGGTGAAGTGATTTCCTGTACAAATGCCAAACATGTACTCTGTTTACTGAAGAACACACTAGTCACAGCAAAGAGAAACACATCTGATTCTAAGGTGATTTATGTCATCAGCTGGCACACATGTTTCCATCTGACTCATCATAGACACTTGGCTTTCAACCGACAAATGAATAGTAATATTTTGAGCCTCACATTGCTGAAAGAGTTATTTTATCTCCCTTCATAAAATGATGGGATTGAATTGGTAATAATGTATTAATAATGAGTATTTGGGCAGAATGAAGTTTAATCTTCTTGCACGTTACTTCAAAACATTTTTTAAATTATTCTTGTCTTTATTTTACAAATGAAATAATTAAATCTCAGAGAGGTTAAGAAAATTCTCAAGTCACACAGTAAGTGATATAGTCAAGGTTCAAATGCAGATGTTTACACTGAAATCTCACACTCTTCTCACTACATTCCAAATGATCATTTCCAAATGATCGCTATATCCTCTTTCTTGGGAACAAATGTTGTCTGCAAAGTTGTCTAGGGGGAGAGTGGGACTCATGCATTACGGATCAGCAGCAAGTGCTGTCCAAAATGAGCAAGAAAATAGAGACAAAGACAAAAGCAAGGTAGTATCAGCTCTGAAGAAAGGGCCAGAGGACTGGAGAAATGCCAGAGGTGAAACTGTCCTAGGTAAAGTTCACACAGAGCTTGGACTTGGTTTGGATATGGAAAGTCCCCTGGAAAGCTCACATTTTTAAAGAATGATGCCCAATGGCACATAGTCCAGAGTGCAGCTTTTAGGCAAGGATCAGGGCTCTGCCCTCATCAGTGGATTAATCCATTTGCTGAGTTAATCCACTGATTGTTGAATGGACTACTGGGTGATAACTGTAGACAAATGGGTTATGGCTAGAGGAAGTAGGTCACTGGAGTCATGCATTTGGACAATATATCTGTCTTGTCCCTGTCCTCTCCTCTCCTCTCTTCTTCTCTTCTCTTCTCTTCTCTTCTCTTCTCTTCTCTTCTCTTTTCTTCTCTTCTCTTCATTCTCTCTCTCTCTCTCTCTCTCTCTCTCTCTCTCTCTCTCACACACACACACACACACACACACACACTTTCTCTCTTTGCTTCCTGGCTGCCATGAACTGAGCAGCCTTCCTCCACGAGGTCCTTCCACCATGATGTTCTGCCTCACCTCAGGTCTAGAGCAATGGAGTTGGCCATCCATGAACTGAGATCTCTGAAATCATGATCCCCAAATATACTGTTCTTCCTCTAAATTGTTCTTATCAGGTATTTTGGTCATAGCAACACAAAGCTGACAAACATAGGCTGATAAGGTGAAATGTGCATTTCATTTCCTATAACTATGAAATAATTATCATCTTTAACTCACATTTTAAAATATTAAATCACCCTCATTTACAAAATACTACCCAGAGAATTACAATACCATTGAGCTTCCTTTCGATAAAAAGTATAACCACTTACGCTACAGACGTTTCCTAAACTCAAATTGAGAAATAATTCAAAACTACTTTTGAAGATTAAGAAAACTTCTTAAGACTCTTTCTGGGGTCCTAGATGTTCAGTGTCAGGTTTATTTATAAGCTAAATCTACCTTTAAAGTAACATTATCTCCAAGTAACCCTATCTTCAGGATAGGGAGTGAATCTAATTCCTGGGGGAGAAACATAAGAAACCCTCTTGGTGGGCAGATCTCTGTTAGAAGAATTTGGTAATCCAAAAAAATTCCTTGGTAGAGAATGTTCTTGGAGTGATTCCTATATGCCTTCTGAAGGAATAGGAGGAAAAAGAGGTCCCCATCTTGTGAACTGTTCCTTTGTATCCACAATAGAAAATTTTGAATTCGAGGAGAAAGGAAGAAGAACAAAGGTCTGTGGCCAACATGAGAGCCTGGATGGAAGAAGGGAAGGCCCTACCTTGGACAAAGGTGAAAGACCATGTGTGGAATTCTCTCCTTGAGAAACCC
This sequence comes from Glaucomys volans, assembly GCA_020662805.1. Taxonomy (NCBI): domain Eukaryota; kingdom Metazoa; phylum Chordata; class Mammalia; order Rodentia; family Sciuridae; genus Glaucomys; species Glaucomys volans. The sequence continues at coordinate 20,595 of JAJEJO010003003.1, forward strand.
TCTTTGGAAAAACTACTGATTATCTGGTAAATTCTGATTTCTTCTCTAGTGAATTTAACCTCCTTGTAATGTCAGGCAATCCATACACTCACTTCTGAATGATTAAATTTATCTTTGTTTATAATCTCTCTTTTCTCCAGAGGTATAGAGGCTGACTTTTCACTATCTGCCTCCAGGGTTGCTTTTCCTGGTGACACTGCTAAAGGCTGACAGCATTTAAGACTGCAGAGCATCATATTCTCTTTTAACATGGTAAAACTTTCTAAAATTTTTATATTGCTCTTCAATTACTTTGGTAAATCTTCTCCATGGAGTTGGTACTTAAGTGAGTGAAGTCTTCTGCTCAATGCTAGAGAACCATATGAGACCCTAGGACTGTTTGCCAAAGAAATTCACAGAGATCAAGAAAGACCTGAGCCTGTTTGCAGGCAGCATTGCCACGCCTCACACAGCTTCCCCAGGAAAAAGTCCAGTCACAACTTCAAGTTAGCCCATGGCTTCTTCATGGTCCCATGATCCTCCACAGAGCTGCCCCAGGCTGCTACACCCTAGACCACAAAGACCACAACAAACCATACAGAATACCTGTCAGCATTTCATCCAGAGCCAAACCTATTGACCAGAGTAAACTGGGTAAACTCATACTGAAAGACATCAAGATGCTAGATCCCCTATACAAATGTGCATTTCTTCAATAATGGATTGTATGTAAAGAAAAAGAAGGTACATGTGCTAAATGTTTTTAGTTTTCCCAAGTTATTTTCTTACCTTGATTCCTTCATACAGGTCCAATTAGTTTATTTTGTTGAAGCACTATACAAAAGGAGTCTTTATATAAAATGAAATTTGATTTCTCTTACTGTGCATTATAGCTACACATAATAGTGGGATTTGTTGTTACATATTCTTCCATGCACACAACATATTTTGATTAATTTCATTCCCCAGTACTTCCCCTTTTCCTTCCCTCCTCCTTTCCCCTGGTCTCCTTCCTCTACTCTACTGGTCTTCCTTCTATTTTTTAATGGGTTCCCCCAACAAACTTTTATTTTTCCTTTTTGCTTTCAACCTCCACATATGACCCTTGACTTTCTGATTTGGTCTTATTTCACTTAACATAATGTTCTCAAGTTCCATTCATTTTTCTGCAAATAACATAATATCATACTTCTTTATGGCTGAATAAAACTCCACTGTTTATACACACCATATTTTCTTTAACCATTCATCTGTCAATGGGCACCTATTTGGCTATTGTGAATTGTGCTGTTGTAAATATGGATATTCATGCATGGTTTATAGTATGATATCTTTAATTCTTTTAGCTAAATACCAGGGAGTGGCATAACTGGGTCATATGGTAGTTCCATTCCTGGTCTTTGGAGGAACCTCCATACTGATTTCCACAATATGCTGTATTAATTTACAACCCCACCAACTTTGTGACCTTTTCCTCCACATCCTTACCATCATTTATAAATATCTGTATTCTTATGCCTGCCATTCTAATTGGAGTGAGATGAAGTCTTAGTGTAGTTTTGATTTGATTTGTATTTTCCTGATTGCTAAATATATATATATATATGTATATATATATATATATACATATATATATATATATTTGCTAGCCATTTGTATTTCTTCTTTTGTGGGTGTCTGTTTAGTTCATTAGACCATTTATTGATTGGATTGTTTGGGGTGGAGTTTTTTATAGGTTTTTTTAAAAATATTAATCCTCTGTCAGAAAAGTGGCTGGCAAAGATTTTCTCCCACTCTGTAGGATCTGTCTTCACACTTTTCAAAATCAAAGAAGAAATGGAGTTTGATTTTTATGGGTGCCCCTTAATTTCGTCTTCTTCCATTCAAAATGCTCCCTTAAACCTGGCCATTTTCCCCCATTTAGGCAAAGAAAGAAAGCACAATTCAGCTCAATCTAGAAGAATATCTTAATACTTCAAGTTGTACACAGTGAAATTGACTCCTTTATGTATAAGTAAGCTCCCTGGCATGTGCCCTAACTACTAGAGCTCCCATGTACCTGAAAGGCATGGTTTACAGCCGAAACATATTTGCCTCATTCACATTAATCCTCTGAGACCAACCCCTCCCTTGGTCCCCATTTCCCACCGTGCATTCAAAGATCTGCCCCATTCTGCCTCTCTGGAGCCATTTCACATTTTGAGATGTTCACCTGCTTTCTGTCTTTTGGATTTGGTGATTGCTACTGGCTTCTCAGATTAACTCTCAAGACACTAATTATCTTCTGATTTAATTAATTTATTCTATAAATTTTGATTTTAGAGTATAAAAGACTTGTAGGTCTTGGAGATGTAACAATGGACAAAATATACCCAGTCTCTCATCTTGTGGTGTTTACATCCTAGTAGGGGAGACAGATCACAAACAGATGAACAATTGAACACATACATGAAAAGTAAGATGTTTATCAGTACTAATGAGAAATCTAAATCAAAGTAGGTTTAAAGATTAATGGATTGGGTATATTAGAGTAACTAGGGAAGGCCTGTCTGATGACAGTTGAATGGATGGATGAGGTGGCATGGAAGGGAGATGCTGATTTCTGCAGATCAGACATTCCAGACTTAGCTAACCACAAGTGCAAAGACCTCAAGTCAAAAATTTGGGCATTTGATGAACATTAATGTTACCTTCTCTTCCCTAGCTTCCAGGATATTAGCCGACTACAGTTCAGACCCAATTCATTTCTATGTTGGGTACCTTCACTATGATCACCAACATAGGGAGGAATGAAGCCCTGATGCTGGAAAGCAGAAACCAGACAGTTCCTTGTTATGTGTGTGGAAGGAAAGGCCCTAGCACGGAAGTGATTGTCTGGGATTCTTACCATCCACATCTCAGGTTCTGATTCTATGCAACCATGAATGTGTGTCTATATCTAGGTAAACAACCAGTACAACTAAGGAAAATGAGACTTAAAGCACATATTTGACCAACAGAGATTAATATATTGTCTTGATATTTAAGAAAAGTATACACCTTTATTAATTCCAAAGCATTTTCTTGAATGTAGAAAAACGAAAAGAAAGAGGACTGAGATTTTATTTTTAAAACAGAGTTTTGATATATTGATCACACCCCCCCCTTTCCCATCTCTTGCTACACTCCTAAATTCCATGGCTCATGGATCAGCATGACCAAAAGTAAAATTCTGACAAATACCTGATAAAGCTTCGGGGTTAGCAGCAGAATTAGTTGTATTTTCATTTTCTTGGTTTAAGTTTTAATTTTTAAAGGAAGTTAAAATGCTGTAGAGGAAAATGTGATAGACTAGAATTTTAAAACTTGGTATTTAAATGGTTCTGAGGGTTATATCAGCAGTATGTCCTGTGTAGATCACAAGTAATGAAGACAGTAGTGGCTACAGTTTCTTCAGTCCTTATTATGTTCTAGACTCTATGTTAAAGTAAATAGTTTACTTATTCCTCATCAACTTTCTTTAGGAGGAGGGTACTTTTATTATCACAATCTCACAGATGAGAAATCTAAAATTTAGAAAGACTCTGGGATTGGCCTAAAATCACAAAGCTAGTGAATGGCAGACCTGGAGCTCAAACTCAGCTCCTTCTGACTCCACATTCTAAGCTGTTAACCCACCACATGATACCGCTTCCTGAGCAGGGAAATACAGTTAAAGTACTTAAGAATCAGAATCCTATTTATGTTTCCATCATGGACAAAAATCATCAGTTATTAAAAGGAAGACTTCATGACTTGATAAAAGTTGGCAGGTAAAATGCATTTGTTTTAGAATTCATTAAGGTTTAAGATGGCAAGAAGCTAAACTGAAAAAATGAATCTCTGCTAATATGTTTACAGGAGAACACCTTCCTTAGGTAACATCTCATTTCGTTTTATGATTGCTGCTTGGCTCCCAAGTATTCCTCTAATGTGAGAATCTCAGACCATGGAGCATGGAGAGGGAGGAGATGGGCAGATTAGGGTGGGAGGATGGGAGGCAATCTCTGCTGCTGACTGTGGGTGCCGACATTTACATAAAGCATGAGTTTCAATCTGGTAGGGATCATTTGCTCAAGCTAGTATTTGTGAAGTGGCTTCCCTCATTCCTGCTTCCTGATGCAGTCAGGTGTAATAGGATCAGCACTGGCTTAACAGACTGAAAACACCCTGCCATCTCAGCCTCTCCAGACTTGTGGGACCCTGGACAAGTCACTTACGCTCAGAGGACCTCAACTCTCTGATCAAGAAAAATGAAACAATTGGAATGGACTGTCCCTTCCAGGAATTCTGTGAATCAAGGAGAATTGACAGATGCTGTCATTGATTAAGTTAAGATGTAGTGCCCTCAGTATGTTATCTTTTGCTAGAATGTGAACTCTTCAAAAGCATGGGTATAATAAGTGGCTTCCACGAGACACTCAGAAAATATTTGTTCATTAGTCATTTTCTATTTTTAAATGGAAAGCAGCATTCATCATTCTCATATAATAGTAATATTTATCAATTTTTTATTAATCAAAAGAAATTGCCTTTTTGAAATTATACCAAAAAGAAAATGGCGAAAAATACATAAAGTATAATCTTACCCTTTAAAAAAAGAAAAAGACATGCAAATGTTAAAAAACCAAAAAAGTTGGAGGAACTTATACCAAACAAGAGAAACAACGTCAGGTAGAAATTTGAGTGACATTTATTTTCTACATCAGGTACTTCATTATATCTGCATTTTGTGCATCATTGTAGTACATACATAACTGATTTAATCACTTTTTATTGCTAAAATACTATATTCTTATTGTTACAAACTAGCCTGGCCAGAAACTGTCACATATTAAATGTCAACCGATGTAAAAATGTAAAAAACTAAATCCAAACGATTTTCTTCAGATCTAGAGATATTGCCTTGCTAAAACTCTGTAGGAAAAAAAAATGCAGAGAGGTAGTGTTTTTTTCTCATTACTACAAGTGTGAATTAAAAGGTCTTTTTTTTTTTCAGTTCCAGTGACCCCCAGGAGAGAAGGCTGTGGGCTGATTATTAGAGCAGTCGAGTGGGTTTGCCTGGAAGCCATAGCTAGGGAAGCCAGGGAGATGGGAATAATGATAAAGCACGCTTGGCTTGGAGAGCTGCGCAGCTGATCAGCAGCACTCTCAACCAGACACTCTGCTTGCTAATTGTATCTGATTCCACTTGATTATATATTTCATTGAATTTAAATGTTGATGAGGGGCCACTGTTCCATGCTTCCCATCAGAAAATAAAAAAGGGCATCCCAGAAACCCCTGTCAGGTGTGCAAATACATTACCCTCCTTGTGACAGATTTGCGTCAGTCAACATGATCACCTTTCCATCAGTCTGTGTCTGGGGGCATTTCTAGAACACTTGATGCAATAATACCCAAAGAAAAAGCTCTTTCTCACATAATGGAGGCAGTATAAAAATACGTGCTTTCCTGTCAGGTAAAAATTTATGATCTTCATACAAAGAGGGCATTTATTTCCTGTGTGTATGCAGCTCTTCTCCATGTTGTTATTGATGAATGGGAAAAGATAAATGTACCACCTAAGGAAGAGATACTGGCAGGATGCGGAGGCAACTGCTGATGCCCATGCAGTTAAAGGCACAAGCCACTAAAGTCATCACATTAGGCTTCCCAGGGAAGTTTGAAATTCCAAGCCTTGTGAATGAGAAGGACCAAGACGAGGAGGGAACACAGACTTTGGACTCAGTCAGACCTGGGTTTGAATCTAACTCTAGCTCCAAGAAGTGGGTAAGCAACTCAACTTTCTGTGACTTGGTTTGCTCAGCTGTCAAATGGGGATATTGATAACTATTCTTCAGGTGTACAGGAATTAAAGAAATAATGTGACACCCCTTGGATAGTCCATAGTAGTACTTTGTGTGATACTTAATAAATACCAATCAAGTTTCCTTCCTTTACTCTTATCTTCTTCCCATCCATGCTCCTTTTACTTGTTCTTTTCTTCTTTGTTGGTTGGCTTGTGTGTGTGTGTGTGTGTGTGTGTGTGTGTACATGGCCAGACTCTGACATTCTGCCCTTAAATCTTCAAAACAGTTCAACAGGGCAATAAACCAAGATCAACTGAGTTGATGGGTAGAATAGTTTTCTCCTCTTTACTAACTTGGATTTGCAAAAACTCAAAAATAGAGAAGTAGACAAACAGCCACATGTATAAATTGATAAGTGAAGGAACTAGTCTAGACGATCTCAAACCCTGAGACACTGAGACACAGAGAGGTGATAGGCAGGTTGAGCTTTTATTCACCTTACACTTCTATCCCTTTGGCCTTGCTTTTAGCGTTGACTGCAATGTTTACTGATTAGCATATCAGCCAGGAAATGAAACGTTCACCAGGCACTCTTACCGCCGTGCTGACTGGTGGCTCCTTGGACAGCTGCACTTGGGGCGCCTGCCACACTGTGCTACTCACCCTGTGGCAGCACTGGAAGGCTAGGCAGTGTCCTTCTTTCCACTCTGCAGAAAGAGTGGGCTAGAACTAGTGTCAGGTGAGTGAGGCACTTGTTTCAAGAAAAAATACAAAGGGGTTCCAACATGCTCAATAATCATGATAACAATATTTTAATGCAGTATTTTTAAAAACATAATTAAGGCCAAAGTTCCTCAATGAAGGAAATACTAAAATTTTAAAAAGAGGACCTGAGGCTGTGCTTGTTTTCCTGCTTTCCTGGCCTCACCCTGATTCTAACACCAAACAGGGAGTCAGGGTCAGAAGCCAGGAAACAAGGGTTTGATCTCAGTTGTGATATTTCTCAGCTATGGTGATTACTAGTCCCAGTCAAATCACTGTATTTCTTTGGTTCTCAATTCCTCATCTCAGGAAGTCTGATTGGATAAGTTCCGATAGATCATCAAACTCGAAAATTTGTGATTTTTGTGGGAGAAAGGGAGTATTTTTTATTCATGGCCAAAGCAGACAAATACAGACTAATGTCTTTCAACCAACTGGTTGTGATCCACTGATTCCGGTGTGATCACCAGATCGATTAAGTGGGATACAACCAGTACTGCAACAATCAGAAAAAAAAGGACTATAATTATAAAATTTTGGATGCTGCATGTAGTGAGAATATCATTTCTCTCTCTGTCTCTCATATAAAATGCATTTTTTAAAAAGAAAATTCTATGATTTTTTATAACAAAAAGCTGCATTTGGGGCTCATCATCAATGACGAGAAAGGGCAAGATTCATTCATCCAAAAATTGATTCAATGTAAAAGATTCATTCAATCCAAAATTTTTACTAAGCACTTATTCTGTGACAAATCTCATGACTATGGAAATCACCTAGATTTGGAAGCCAACCTAATGTAAGAGATTAGGACAGCCTTCCCTAGGATGTGACTTGGACCTGAAAACTAAAGGATTTAGGCAGGGGACAGCAAGGATGGAATTCCAGAAACAGGGAACAACAAGGCCAAAAGCCTCAAGATGAAAAAGAAAAGTCTTATTAGGGAAACTACAAGGTTAGAATTCTACTGTCATATCTAACTAAAAAGAACCAATTAAAAAATTAGAACATGTATTTAAATCCTAAAAACAACACACACACACCACACAAGTTAAGTATGGCTGAAATATAAATAAAATGCGCAGAAAAACAACCAAAAGGTATTTGCCAGAGTGTAATACAAAGTGCACCAGGATACAGGTCAGACCCTCGGATACAGTCCAGTCTCCTTCCTGGCTGCCAGCTAGGTAATGATAGGCCTTCTACATTCACTGGTATTCTATAGAACACATGACAACTTTTCCATGGGGAAGGAGACATTTGATTTCTAAGGAATGTTGTAAACCTCACATCTGAGATATTTAGAGTTTATATTCCTCAGTAGCACAGAGGTGTTATAATTAATGTAGCTAGTCACTTCCCTGAAAATTATCTGCTAAATAGCTAAGACCCCGTTGTGTGATGTTTGTGAGCCTGAAGAATGCAAGGACCTGCCTAAGGCAAGTAAGCTTTCATCTTCCCCAGACAGGTGCGAGAAGGAGACAACCAGGCAAAAGTTATTGGCAGACACTCCCAGCACATGTCTGGCCCACCTAGGATTCTCACAGCAGAGCTAGTCTGCTCCTGCCATATTTGTATCTGCTGATCTAATTCCTGCATTTAGGAAGACAGGAGTAGAGCCAGTTATTTATAACCATCCAGGAAAAGAAAAAAACAGATTTTTTTAAATGGACAGCAAAGCATACCATCTCTTAAAGCTTTGTGTTTTTAATATCACTGTCACTGTCACCCATAATACTTACCATTTTCTGAGCACTTACTCTGTGCCAAGCTATACAAATAATTATCTAATCCTCACAGTCTTTTTTGGTAGGGTCTACTGTGGTCTCCATCTTAACACAGGAGTAACTGAAAGCACAGAGTAGTAAACGGGGTGCCCAAAGTCACACAGTCAAGAAGAGACAGAACCAGAAGGAAGAAATCAATCAATTCAGAATCCCAAACTGATTCAGAATTAATTCAGGTAGCAGCCTGACCCCAGAGTCTGTGCTCCCAGCTCCCATCCTACATAAACAACATCCTACATCAGCCTGCATGCCCACGTGACACCATTAGTGTCTGGCACTCAGAGCCTCCTTAGGTTGCCAGGACACCTTAGGATTCAGGAAACACTTGGGTGGATTGGTGAGGAGAACAGCAACCCTGTACCTGTCCTCAAATGCATCTGTGCATGCTGTCAGGCAGAGGCATCCCTCCCTCTCTCTCCTGCTCAGTTCCCACAGCTTTTGTTCTCCTTAGGCACTGACTCTTCCCATCTGCTCCTGCTTGATAAGAACTTGCTTGTAGCTCCCTGCACCTTCTCCCAATGGCCCCATAACTCTTCCCCTTGCCAGATTCCATGAATGACTGATAGGTGTGCATTGCCTGGAGTTTCTTAGCTCCTTCCCCCCTCTGAAATACTGAGCATACTGCTGTGCTGAAACTGCTTTCCTGACAGTCATCCCGAAACTGATTCATTGTCTTTTTCTCAGTCCACTACTTTGAATCTTTTCAGTCTCTCCTCACTGAAAACCATTCTGATAATTTACACATTCCACGAGGGGAGACAGGCTGTAGGATTATGAAAATGGATTTTGAGACCTGACTCTGACACACACAAGATCATTAACCATAGCCAAGCTGTTGGACCCCCAGTCTCAGCTGCTTTGGCTATAAAGTGGAGAAAGGAGTCACATGTGTTGTGGGGTAAAAATGAGTTTCCACATGTGGGCACTTGTACAAGGCCTGACCCAAGCCACTTCTGTGAAATCTAACCAGCCCTTCTCATGATTCCTAAGACCTCCGCTTTCCTGCCAGTTCTTTTCCCATTTGCAGATTTAATGCAAATCTGATCATACCCTTTGATGGAAGGGTACATTCCCTACATTCTTTACCAGAGCTTGTTTCTATCCTTAACCCCTAGTTCCTACATGCTGAAATTTGGTCTCAGGCTCTATGGTCTCCAGTTTTTTCTATTCTCTCCCTTAACACAAACAATAGTTGCCATTTACTGTGAAATCACTATACACTGGGATCTGTCCTACTGCTTTCCAAGATGCTTCAGTGTCACCCCAAAATCGACTCCTACAGAATGACATCTACTTTTCCCCTTCTTGGGCTAACCCCCCTCATCATTCCTCTGACACCATTCATCCTGTTACTATATTTGATGCTCCTTCCCTTCACCTCCTGCAGAAAACAAGTTCTGACTGTTTTCTCCATTCTGAAATCTTTTATTAGGGTTTTCAGATTGAAACCCAATATGCTTGGGCTTGGTTCAATAAGGGGCCTAGTTCCTAAGGCTACACTGTTGATGGGTGGTCTGTCCCACATCCCAGGATGCCAGTATGCCATGAGCTGTTTAAATGATACTCTGTGGCTTACAAACTCCCTGGTCCCAGCTGATTTTGAAAGTTTTCACAAAGTCCTGATTTCCATGAAATTAGAAAATTCTGACAAGTAAGAGGGAAGGAAAAGTGGACTTGCATTTACCACTAGCATACTATATTATCAGGAATAAATTGTGTGGTTGATGTTGCCTTCAGATGTGTCAATGATAGAATTTTTTTAAATAGAAAAAAAAAAGAAACATGATGTCTCAACACCATTTCCTAGTGTCACCTCAGATGACAGGTCTTCATAGAGGTGGCTGAGAAAAGTGCTTTTGTTTTGATCTGTGGTCTCTCTGGAACATTTTAGTCACTGACCTCCCAAAAGTTGATTGCCTTGGAGAAATGGAAATCATGATTTAGCTTTTGCTATTCTAGTACAGAATCATTACTTTGTGACTCATTCATTTATTTAATCACTCATTCAGCAAATATTTACTGAGTCCCTACTTATACCAGGCCTGCACTGAATGTGGAGGATGAAACTGTGAATGCTCTGCCCTCACAGTGCAGAAAAGACAGCCACACAGGTGAATTCTGGGGGAGTAGAGGGTGACACAGGAGCACATGATGGTGGCCCTTCTTTGGAGATCAACAGGTTTTACTTCTCTGTTTCCTAGATAGAGGTCCTCCTCTCCACCCTCTTCCACCACCCTCATCACTTCACACCTCCCTGTATTTCCACAATGAGCTCCCTGCCTCCAGCCTCCCCACTTCCAACTCATCCTCCACACTGTGGTCGTGGCCATCACTCTTTAATGCAAATCTGACCATGTCTCAGCTTTTCCAGTGTTCAAATGCTCCTGACTGCATAAAACTGAGGCTGTTTTGCATGTTCCATTCACCCTTGACCCCTGCTGACTTCTCAGGCTTGATGTCATGTCCTTCCAATGAGGGACTTACCGCAGTTACAGAGAACTAATTCTAATCCTCAAATGGTTATATCTGATCAGAAAGTCTTTCTCTTCTCCTTGTCCTTATTCAAGACTCAGCTCACATCAAACTCCCTAAGAAACCTTCTTGATCTTACCCTCCTCTGATGGAAGGCTTCTCTTTGTGCTTCCATAGCATTCTGGCCATATCTCTATCCAAACACTCATGCCACAGTATCAGTTGTTAATTAGTGTCACCCAGGTGCTGTTCATCCTTGTATGGCCCTAGTCACACAGGATGACTTATAGTTACTCTAATTTATCAAGCACTCTCACACATTCTCTCTGCTTGGAATGTCCTTTCTGTTCTTCCCTGCCTGGAAAGATTATTCATTTTTTCCAAAATACCTCAGAAATCACCTATTCTAATTCCTCAGGAGAAGAAAAATAACCACATGTCTATATTGTTGGCACTTGGTTTATTCTGCAATTATAACAGTTAATCAGATTACATCATAGGTAGTTAAGACCTAAATAGTCCCCCCTTCTTTGGGACCAATTTTTACTTCCTATTTTTTTTCCTCTAGGCTCCAGCATATAATAAGTGCTGATGTAGGTTTTCTAAATACTGTGAAAATCTAGGAAAGAGGGATAGAATGTGTAGCACATGTGTAAAGAGCTCACAGTACAATATGCAGCTATCCCACTTTGATTATTTCATGTATGTTAATCTTGTATTTACAACTAGATTGTAAACTCTTCGAGGAACAGAAGTGTTATACATTTTTTATCTGATTTGCTAAATACAGAATATGCAGTCAATAAGCACTTGTGAACAGAATCTGAATATGATCAAAATAAAGTGATCTTGCAGATGAAGAAGGAAGAAACACATTGTAACAGAGCAAAGAAATAGCTCTAGTAAGAAGCAAAAAAAAAAAAATCTTGATCTTTTCTTGCCAAGATTTGCAAGGAAAATGATAAGAATATTCACCATGAAATAAAAAAGGACATATGCTGACAATTATTTTTAAACCCCCTCCATGCCAATTTCATCTTGAAAATATTTCTGGAAAGGTCTTTACTTCACTTGTTATTTGAAAAAGAAAAAACCCAACACTTTCAGATTTCTGTCTTTATGAAAGACTTTAGAAAATTATAAAAGTCAATCTGTTTTAGTAATATGCATTTTTCTTAATTCCCCCTTCTTTCTTTCTTTTTTCTTACTCTTTTCTTTTCCCAAAACCTCTACACTTATAAACTTATGAGTCAATGATTCTTTCATATGTGAACTTTTTCAGTGAATCTCATATATGTATCTATGGGTGTGTGTGTGTGTGTGTGTGTGTGTGTATCATGTTTTCTCCCTCTTCAAAGTCACAAAATGTTAAAAACAAAAATGGTCCCTTTCTCAAGCAGCAGCAGAGAGATGGCCCCATCTGTCATCTCCGAGTGACGAGAATCCCCTCTGATGACCAGTACTGGGTCTGGGCTCAGCGTTTCCTTCTGCCAGCATTGGCTTGGCTTCCCTAGCAAATCTGAGACTTTGGAGTACCAAAGAGACAAAAATATACCTGCCATCCCACTTTCCAAGCACAAACATGTCAAGATGGAGAAACTTTCACACTGGCACTTTCTAGATCTAAAGAACTAATTTGTGATTATGCTAAAAGGTAAGCCCAGGAATTATCATGTCCTTCATGTTCCAGATGTAACATTTCAGAGATCTCCAAACTAGAGCCCCACTGCATGAATAGGAGCTGCCAACCACAGAAGTAGAAGAGGCATGTGATTTCAGTGAAGGTTGCAGAGTTCCTGGTCTTGCACTCGACCTCCTCCTGCCTTAATAAGCCTCTGGTCACATCTCCCCCAAAAGACCATTGTCCGTCCCTCTGGCGTTCCCCTTTGTCCAGTTGCTGGACTCATCACACGCTGACCCAGTCTTGGTTGTTTCAAAGGGCCATTAGATATCAAGCTTTTCCCAGATGCAGACAAGCACTCTGTACTCTGAGGTCCTTCCCCACTGGGGTTGGCATTTTAAGGAATCCTTTTCCCAGGATCTTTTCTTTTGAGCCAAAGAGAGTCAGAACAGTGCCTGACCACCAGCTAGATACCAGGTTGTAGGCAGCAAAACATCTCTTCCACGAGAAAGGTTGAAAGAAAAAACGGTATGCCCACAAAGAAAAATAACCCAGAATCCTCCACATATTCCACACGTGTGTGCCATAAAACCCCAAGACAAAAATAAAGCCGCAGCTGCCCCTGCCACCGCTGCCGCGACAGCAGCCCCAGTCCAGCTCCCAGCGCTACCGCGCTGGTGTACGTGAAAGCAACATCTTCCCCCGGGAGAAGCGATCCTGGCGCCCAGCGTTTCTAGGAGGTGATTATGGCAAACCTTTCAGTAACTCATCATTCATTCCCCACTGACCCAAGCCTCACCCCGGAGCCTCCCGCACTGCGAAAGCCTATGGTTGTCCTTCCAATTCTTCAGGTGACACCCCTGTCCAACACACCACTACTATGCGCCTGGGGCGCAGGCGGGTGGAAGGGAAAGATGACAGGTGCCCACGCCCGAGGCAAAAATCAATCGTAATGCTGATAGCTGAGAGTGAGATATCCCAATCCCCGCCCGGGTAGGAGGACTTGGCACCACCTACCTGCCGGGCGACCCCAGCCAGCATGCCCACCCACGCGCACCGGCTCGAGTGGAAACACGGAATGCAGTCAGGAGGGTGGAACCGGACGATGGGAGCCTCCACGCCCCCTTTGTCTCCACGTTTCCCAAATGACAGCGGAGGAAAGTTTACGAGCAGGGAGGGGGTAGCTTTCTGCCGGGTCAATCTGACACCTCGCAGGAGGCGACCCTCTCTGGGATCGCCCTCTCCTCCGACACTGCCCCGGCGCCGCCTTCATCTGCACCTTGAAACCCATGAGCCAAGCGTGGGCCACCTGCACCACGGCGTCGGGTCAGGAACCTGCCACCAGGACTGCCCAGGCGCTGCGATGTCCCGGAGCTGTCCCTCGGCGGCGGGCGCCACACTCACCTCCAGTGGCAGAGCGTCCTCCGGTGCGCGCTACTGGGCCGTCCGGCTCCCAGCAGCGAAGTGCATTCAGGCAGCTGGAGATACTCTCCCCGGGAGCTGCTGCATTCCGCCTGCGTGGGAGAGCAAGCCGGCGAGCGCGCGGCGCGGGCGTGTACTAGTGTGTGTTTGTGCGAGTGTGTGACGAGTATGCGAGTGTGTGTGTGTGTCTGTGTGTGTGTGTGCGCGCGCGCGCGGGAGCAGGGTGCGCGGGATCACAGATCCCCCTCGGCGCCCATCCCTCGCTCTGCCTCCTCCTCCGCCTCCTCTTGACGCGGCGCCTACACAGGGTCCAGGCTTCAGGATCTCCTGCTTGTTTAATGAAAGGAAAGGAGCAAAAGGCTGGAGGGGAGGGGGCAGGAGGCGGGGGTGGGGAGGGCGCCGGGCTGCGCATGCTCAGAGAAGGACACTGAGTGCTCGCTCGGGAGACCTGGCAGGCGGAGAGAGCTTGCTTGCTGGAGAGTGGAGAAAGATTGCACCCACCGGAGCAGCCAGGGCTCCGCGGGGTTCCCGGAAGGCAGCTGGGAAATCCCGTCGCAAAGGTGCACCCTGCTGGAGGACTCAGTGGCTCCTACCGCGCTGGAAGCTGGTGGCCGGATCCCCACCCATCCTAAGATACCGCTTCTCCGCGAGCTTTGGGTAACACCAGGCTCTCCCTGTCCCGGGTATTTTTAGTGTGTCAGCCAGAAATCCCGCCGGCAACCGAGAAGCCTCTGCCCGGAGGTCCAAACAGAATCCCAGGCTGCAGGTGGCACCTTAAATAAAATAAGCTTCCTGGTTAGTGCATCTTTTTTTCCCCTCCCAACTTCCACTCTGGGTAGAGGAGAAAAGCGCATGGTCCACTAGGGTCCCCCAGACATGTTTGGTAGGTAGAGGGCTGAGAGGAACACACAATAACCCTCTTCCAAAGAACAAAGGGGGAATGGAAGGAAGGTGAGTCTCCAAGGGACCTACACACAAGCCTTCCTTGGTGACAGGGTAGATGGAAAAGACATTTGCCCTTATTCAAGAGGGCAAAAAGAACAATGAGGCCATTGTCCCACTTGTCTTAAATGCCAAAGCAATTGTAGGTCTTTCTAATTGGGCTTCTGGCTACTTGGTTAAGTGAAAGAACTATCAACCCGAAGAGAGCCCAGTAAGAGAACCTGAGCCTGTGATGGCGATGGTGCAGTAACCTGAGGCTCTCGGAGACACAGGGTGAAAGTTTTTGCGAGTGGAATGGAAACTCTTCTTTGGTGAAATTGTTGTATGAGCAAAACAGTCAAAAAATGGTTAAGACCTCTTCAGAAGCTTCCGTTTTCTCCTCCCTGTTTGATCACACTTTGCCCCCAATTTTTCCCGTGTAGGAAAAGACATTGTAAGCAGGGAACTTCCTGCAAAGATATTACTATCTCATGTTTATTTGATTTCTGGCCCCGCAGAAAAGGGTCACCTTTTGGACACTCCAGATTTGTAAGGATAGAGGATAGACTGCTCTGTGCGAATCTTTTCCAATCTTTAGTTGAAGATCACCTTTGTGTGCTTCTACTATGCCATGCAAGTGAGCAGATGCCTTCTTGCTGAACTCTGACCCATGTCCCATTCATCTTCCCGATAATAATGCCAAGTGACACTTGAACAGCAGGACAATTAGATCAAATCCTGGAGCGCACCCGTACGAGAGAAAACAGCTTGTCTAAATACCACCGCCAATAGCAAAGTTTAAGAGGGAAAAAGAGGAAGGAGACGATGGTGTTCTTTAAAAGAGAACATGTCCACGGTGTGGTAGTGGCAGGTGCCTTCTCCCAGTGGATCATTGAAGGGAGTGGAAATACAGCCTCTATCTGCTTAGAAGACAGTGAGTCTGAGTCCCATCCACCTTGTATGGTGAACCACTTGAATTATCTGAGGCTTTTCCTTACCTGTTTCATCAGGCCTTCCCTTTGGTGTTAGGTTTATTGGAAGTTATCCAAGAACAATCTGTCTTATTGCCACCTTCCTCTCAGTGAATAGTGAATAGTGTTCACTTTGGCAGAGCCAGTCCTCTTCCTTGAGTCAGGAAAGCCATTCCCCTCACCCTGGCACCTTATAAGCCCTATGTAAGAGGAGAATCTCTGAGTACAAGAACTGGATGAGACCCAGAACAGAGAGGTGGAGCTAGGTAGGTGCAGGTCTCAACTTTGCAGTTCTCCTAGTATGAGAAAAACACTCTCCTTTGTCTGAGCCTGGCTTTGGGTGGGGGAGAAAAGAGACCTCACTCCCCTCAGCAGTCTGAGGCACTCTGTTAACCATCTTAAAGTATAAAGTAAGTCCAACAAGGTCAAGAGGGAAGGAGGTCTTAGAAATTCAGAATTGTCAATATAGTAGAATCCTTTACTATATGTCCAGTGCTTCTGCTACAATATGTGAAAGGAACAGTTCTGGAATAGAATTTTACTATTTGGGGGAGAGTTGGGGAAGCACAGGGGACATGAAAGGAGATGAGGTACATAAAACATTTAACACTGTGCCTAGTGTATAACATACTCTCCACAACTTGTGGCTATTGTTATTTCGATTGTTCATATTTTCATTATTCCAGTGCTTTTGTTTTTTAAAAAGGCTGAGGAGATCTTTTTTCCCTAAACTTAAACAGGAAAAACAGCTGAAAGCCGCATGCCTTCCAATTTCCCTTCTGGCTTCCCTCCATCGCCCCCTCACCCATCACCCTGATATATTTAAATCCATGTAATAAAAAGCATGCTGTAAAAATGTGTGGCAGTGTGAATGGTGAATAACTCCAGCTCTCAGCCTTCCAAACTCAAATCTAGACTTGAGAGTGAAACAGCATTGTCCTTCCATAATATGCCTCAGCACTTTTTGCCACTTACATTTCACAGGGATTAAGTGCCCCTCCTGCCTGGTAGGGTCTCTTGCTATAACACCCCACCTACATCAGCACACCAAGTTGTGGGGGTTTTTTTTCTTCTAATTTTAGCTACCAAACATGTTACTCCTCCTAAACAACAGAATGCCTGAAGTCAATTAATATGCACACATCTGCAGATGGTTTGAGAGAAATTAATACTAAGAATTTTAGTGCCAATATGTTCAATGGTACTCAAGTTTAGATTTCAGACTCAGCTCTCTTCCCCTCAACCTGGATAAAGGACAGTCCCTAAGCTTTGCACCTCCCTCCAAGAATGTCTAATGACTTTACCTCTCACATCAGCAAAATAACCCAGCATGTAGCCTCTGCATGAAATTGTATGTTTTCAAAGAGAGATGGCTAATAAATTTTAAGTATAACTAGCTGTTTCAAAACATACTGATAAAGAATAAATTCTAGAATAAAAACAAGCAATAGATAAAGGTATTGAACATTAAATTCTCCAAAGTTGTGGTGCCATAGGAATGTCTTGATTCTTGGAAAATTGGATGAAAATAATTTCATTGGATTATGTATTAGTGAGATAACAACTTTATAGTGATGCAGTGTGTACATAAGTTCCCTTCTGAATATTTTTTAATGAATATGAAGCATCTCATTTCTGCTGTATTGTTCTATCTATCATTTGCGTCGTTTCCAAACACAAACACCACCC
This sequence comes from Glaucomys volans, assembly GCA_020662805.1. Taxonomy (NCBI): domain Eukaryota; kingdom Metazoa; phylum Chordata; class Mammalia; order Rodentia; family Sciuridae; genus Glaucomys; species Glaucomys volans. Next base: position 38,029 of record JAJEJO010003003.1, read on the forward strand.
CTCTGAGACAAATTGATATCTAATTTTTTCTTCTTGTAGAAATTTTCTATCTATAACAATCTGGTTTAGTAAAAATATCAAGCTATGACTATAAGAGCTAACCTAGTGATGTCTTACTGTTAAGAGACAAAATTGTTCAGTGACTATCAAAAACTATTATATAACTATCCTAATAATACTTTGCATATATTCTTTTTGTAACTTTTAGCACATAAAGTTTTGTTAATGTCAGACTAACCCCCACCTGGGTTGGTTATGAGCTATTCTAGGACAGAGGTTTATTTCTTTTTTTATGCTCCTGGTGCTTCATGAAAGAAAGCAAGTAGTATATGTTTGGTAAATGTTTAAAGAGTGAATGAATAAGTAGTACAAAATTAATTTATGTTCGTAACAGGTTGACTTTGAAAAAGACTTCCAAGTGCCATGATGCTTGGCACTCATTACAGATGATGAAGCCTGTGGACACTTTAAGCTTTTGTGTGTGCTTATCTAAAAATGAGGGTTGAGATGAGAAAAGCAAAGCAGGTTTCTGTAGACAGTTTTTATCCCCTTGGAAACATATAAATCAAGCCCATTCTATTTTTCTGATTTAGAAAGCGAATGAGTTTTGGCTCAAAGTGTGTTATTATTCGAAGGACAGCCTCATGCTGGCCAACTAATCCACCAGAATAATGTACTAATTTATTAAACTTTCCCCCTAAGTAGGTTGAAATCATTAGTTCAGTAGTGATTAGAACTTTTTGTCTTCAAAGGAAATAATTCAAAAAGTGAAAAGGACCATCCCCTAGATTCCACCCCCAGCATTTCTGCTATAACTCTCCTGAATGAAAGTAACCAGTAAGAAGCTGGTTCTATTTTCACAGATGAGGATTTGAGTGATGGGGAGCAGGTGGAGACATGGGAAGGCTAAACCATGAAAGGTCTCAGCTCTGATCACCAGCATGCTGAGCCCGGGAAAGGAAAATGAGAGCACCAGGTGATGAGTGTCATATTTATCTTTTCTCTTTCATTCATTTACACATCCAGTAAGAGAGTCTATTGAGAAAGTGAATGAGATGAATGGGAAAGAAAGAGAGAAATCCAAAGACAGAAGCTGAAGTCTTTTAAAACCTAATATCAGAAATAACACACCATCAATTCAGCCATGATCTATCAATCACACAGACCAATCATGGCATTATCCTTAGATTATATTAATTTTAGGGTGTCCTGTGTTTCTTACTGAGACACTGCTTGATATAAATCTCAAGAATCCTTTTCTTATTTATTGACTCATCTCACATACCCTGGGCTTAATGCTTGTGAGTATTTCATGTGCTCTGATACCTGGTTTCCCCATAACTGACTTATAGTCTGGGTGAATAGCTCATAGGGCCAGCCCCAGGACTCATGCACGTGTGTTGCTGGAACTCATGCCTAGTTCTCCACATCTGCACACTGCTCCCCAGATCCCATCACTGATCCCCACTGTTTGGTTCCACCTCCTGGTGCCATCCTCCTCTCAGTTTAGAACCCTAATTAGGCATTGTGAGAATCACAAACTCAACTTTCCTTGGACTTTGCATGCCATAGACATTTCACTGAGAGCATTTCCTGTCTGGAGACTCTGCTTCTATCCAGGAGTGGCAGATCTGCCAAAGCCCATCTATCTATTTCATTATGTACCACACTGCCAACCTGGAACACTTCACTCCTAACAGCTGATATATGACATAAGTATCTTCATTTTTTATCATATTTAAAATAAGAGGGCTGAACTAAATTACTCAATCATCACCTTTTAATAGTCCAATCCAGAGGTCAACAAACTTGTGCTATAACAGACCCAATAGTGTGTATTTTAGCCTTAGTGGGCCATATGGTCTCTGTCACAACTACTCAACTCTATGGCCACAGACAATGCATAAAAGAAGGAGAATGGCTATGTTCCAGTTTTTTTTTTTTTTTTTTTTTTTTAAAGAAACAGGTGGTGGGTTGGATTTGGCCCACAAACTGCAGTTCACCAACTCTAGGTTTAATTTTATACATTCTGCCAATCACCTCTGTCATCAGCAGTGTGTTGGAAAGAAGGAACCTGAAACTTGCTTTCTATCCTGCCTGTAGGAAATTAATGAAAGCCATGACATCGCTGCAGGAAATCTTAGCCCATTGTCAGTTCAGGGGCTCCTTGTTGCAGGCATGGCTTTCACTCCATCTTAAGGACACACTCCAAAAACAAAAATACAAAAATTCCTAAACGCTTTTTTTTCAACATAGGAACAGTTGGTTATTTTTCCACGTGGAACAGTAGCAGCAGCAGCAACTATACTAGTTTTGGCTTTAAAAACAACTTAGGCAGTTCTAGAAGTTTATGAGAAAAATATTTTAAATGAAAATGAAAAAAATAATGTGAGCATGATATTTTTTCTTATTAAAATAGAGCAGGTAAATAGATTCCAATTATGATTATCACCTTAGGAGAACTGGCTCTCTAAAGATAAGTAAACTCAAGCCCAATGAGAAACAATGCATCCTCGTATAGGTCCCGGTGCAGGAGTAACATCTTTACTGAGTTGAACTCACACAAATTGAGTTGCTGGCTGAATATTTTTACAACACATGGTCCAAGTTATGAAATTCACCCATCTAGAAATTTCACTCCTCCAGAGGGATCTGCAGATCCAATGCCATTCCTTCTAAAATCACAGCATTTTTGCAGAGATTGAAAAATCCATCCTAAAATTCTATGGAATCCCAATTACCAAAACAATTGTGGAAAAAGAACAAAATTGGAGGTCTCATTTTCCATGATTTCAAAACTTACTACAAAGTTAATCAAAACAGTGTGGTACTGGCATAAAAATAGATGTATAGGCTACTAAAATAGAATAGAGAACCCGGAAATAAATCCTCACATATGGTCAAAATGATTTTTGACAAGTGTGCCAAAACCATCCAAGAAAGAAAAGAGTCTTTTCAACAAACGGTGCTGGGAGAACAGCTTACCAACTTGCAAAATAGTGAAGTTGGACTCCTACACGCCATCTACATGAATTTACTTAAAACAATGGCCTGAAAACCTAAACATATTAGCTAAAACTATAAAACTATTTTTAAAAAATTAAGGGAAAGGCTTCATGACACTGGATTTGGTGATGATTGTTTGATATCTCACCAAAAGTAATGAAAGAAATAAAAATAAATTGGTCTTCATCAAAACTAAAAGAATATTATCAAGAGAGTGAAAAGATACCCATCAAAGTGAAGAACATACTTTCAAATCATATATCTGGTAAGGTGTTAATATACAGAATATACAAAGAACTGCTACAGTTCAACAACAACATAAACTCCAGTTAACAAATGGGCCAAGGAATTTAGTGAACATTTCTCCAAAGAAGATATACAAACGACCACTAAGCACATGAAAAGATTCCCAACATCACTAATCATTAGGGAACTGCAAATCAAAACCATAATGACATACCATTTTACATCCCCTGGGATGGTCATTACAAAAAAAGGAAATACTAAAAGTTGGTAAGGACACAGAAGAAGTGGACTCTTGTGATCTGTTGGTGGGAATTTAAAATGGTACAGTCACTGTGGTGGTTGTTTAAAAAACTAAATGTAGAATTACCATATGACCCAGTACTTTCCACTACTGGTATATAACCCTCAAAGTTCAAAAGCACAAAATGGGATATATATTTGTACACCAATGTATATAGCACCATTAATTCACAATACCCAAAAGGCAGAAGCAATCTCAAGTGTCCATCGACAGATAATAAACAAAACATAGTATATACATACAATGGAATATGATACAGCCTTGAAAAGGAAGAAAATTCTGACACATGTTATATCATGAATATACCTTGAAGGATAAGTGAAATGGTATATGAATTTGGACAAGGGTCCAAATATTGTATGATTCCACTTCAATACAGGACCTATGGGCTGGGGATATAGCTCAGTTGGGGGCTGGGGATATAGCTCAATTGGTAGAGTGCTTGCCTTGCAAGCACAAGGCCCTGGGTTCAATCCCCAGCACCCCAAAAAAAAAAAAAAAAAAAAAAATATACAGGACCTACTATAGTCAGATTCATAGAGATAGAAAATAGAATGGTGGTGTAGGATCTGTAGGCAAGGAGAAACAGGGAGTTATTTAACGGTACAGAGTTTCAGTTTGGGAAGGAGAAGGATGATGTTGGTGTTTACACTTTTAAAAAGTCAAAGTGGTAAATTTTATGGCACACATTTTATCACTATTTTTAAATTAAGGAAAAAAGTTTTATTTACTCCATCAGTTGCTCTCTCCCAGCAAACTTTCCCTCTCAAACATTTCTCTTAATGGCACCTATGATCTTAATAGAAAGAGGTTGTCTAGCCAGGCAACCCAGGGGCTCAGGAAGCTGAGGCAGGAGGATCTACAAGTTTGAGGTCAGCCTTAGCAACTTAGTAAGGCCCTAAAAGAATTTAGGGAGACCCTGTCACAATACACAAAAATAAAAATTTTTTAAAAAGTGTTGGGGAGCTAGGCGTGGTGGGACATGCCTGTAATCTCAGTGACTCAGGAGGCTGAGGCAGGAGGATCGCACGCAGGTTCAAAGCCAGCCTCAGCAACTTAGCGAGGCCCTTAGCAACTCAGTGAGACCCTGTCTCTAAATAAAATACAAAATAGGGCTGGGGATGTGACTCAGTGGCTGAGTGCCCCTGGGTTCAATCCATGGTTCCAAAAAACAAAACAAAACAAAAAAAAAAAAAAAGGGTGGGGGATGTGACTCAGTGGCCGAGTGCCCCTGGGTTCAATCCATGGTTCCAAAAAACAAAACAAAACAACAAAAAAAAAGGGTTGGGGATGTGGCTCAGCAGTTCAGTGTCCCTGGGTTCAATCCCTGCTGCCAAAAGAAAAAAAGAGGTTGTCAGGTTGAGTTAAATTCCAGCTCTGCCAGGCAACATTTTAACTTCATGCCTCAGTTTTCTCATATATAAATATGGAAAGTAACTTATCTCACCAAATCATAAAAATAATTAAGATAACCTAAATGCCTGGCAGGTCATCGACACTAGATGGACAGAGACTGTCATCATGATCATTGCTCCTCGTGTTTCCACCCCAAAATCGCCTCGAACACTTGGTGTCATCCTGGGCTTCTCTGTACAACTGGCTACCATCTTTTGTCACCCTGGCAGGGAAATTCTTTCTTCAAATTTTTCATGACTTTCTTCTTCCCATTCTGAAGACAAGCATCCCAGGTAAGACGCTGAGCACCCCCACCTGGGTGGATGCAGTGATCTCATGGATTTGGGAGCCATTTATTTTTTCACTTTCCTGCTGGGATTAGGGTGTGATAATCTTGCTATCCTCTTATTTAATACATGGTAGTAGATGTTTTGTGCCAACACGGTCGGAGAACTTGAAGTCAGGAACCCCAGATAGCACTCCAAAGAAATCATGCCTGATATTCTGACTTTGTGCCTTTATGTTATTTTAAATTACAAATGTGTTTGCTAAAATAACAATTCCATGAAAGGTATGAAGGAAAAGTGTTAAGGACTTAATTTGAAAACAATCCTACTGTGTTGCTGGGATAATACAGTACAGTTATATGAAATTTTTATTTTAATTATCTAACACATATAGATATGTTATCATTTAGTCATTTCACTAAAACATTTGAAGAGCATGCCTCTTAGCACTCAAATAATCCCATGTCCTGTATAACTAGTAAGTTACACATTAAGCCACCAAAGTGCCTAAACCAGTCTCCTGACTAGGAAAACTCTTGGGAAACTGTATACCAAGTGACACAAACCTCTTCCTACACTACCAATGGTGATTTACATCATCACTATTATCAGCAGCAGGTAACCTTCATTAGAATCTTTTGTTTTTAATCTACATAGCTGGACAAGACAAATTCTCACTGAGGTTGGATATCTATTGGTTTTCCTTGCTGTCTTCCTGCTTTGACTGGTAAGGGCACCCATAATTCCCCAAGAACCCACCAACTTCCAAGTGCTAATCTACAGGTTTGGGTAGGGATGGAAAAACCCCTTCCACCTCCACGCATGGACATAGAACCCAAACCTCGTTAATCACATTACCCACATCCCTAGTTGTTGTGCTGTTTCAGAGACAGCAAATGATCCAAACCAGTAAAATTGGACTAAAATTATACTTTTACTTCCATGAAAAAGCAAGGTCTCTTACTAGAATGCAAAGCAGCTAAAATGCTCTAAGCCTTGGATGCAATGAGAGACACTCTCACACGATCCTGAATCCCTGATCCTACTGTGCCTTACAGTACTGCTGAACATCTCAGTGACTTGAGCAATTAATTCGTTTTTGCTTAAGGCATTTTAAATGAAGTTTTCTTTCCCTTGCCCCATTAGAAATGTCTTTTATGGACACATTAATTTAGCATCGCTTTAAGAATAATGGCAAACAAAAAGGAGAGCATGCCAAGGATTGGAACAATGTTTAAAGAATCCCTGTGGCCACACTGTGACTGTTTCCTAGCTCTGAACATATTAGGCAGTCTTTCACCCATGAGCTTGCATCTTCTGTGCCTTCTTCCCTTTTCTGAATTGCCAGATTTGAAGGCTGGTGCTCTTCAAGGCTAACACCCACTGTCAGACAGATGGAGCTGAGGGGGGCAAGGCAGAGGCCAGGCAAACCCTGCCAACTCATTTGGCCTCAGGCCCAGCCCTACTCCACAACTACCACTTCTGTCATTATCAGCTAAGGCTGGTCCGAGTGCTCTTCACTGTCAGATTCTCTAGGCTCCTGAAGATGACAGTGGCACTGAATCCCCTTGGTCGTCCAGGCCTGTGGGTTACATATGCCCATCATGGCTTTGTACCATCCGTCCGATGTCCCTTGGCAATAAGGCAGACTGAAGCCCTCTCCCATCCCAGAGGTTCCTGCACCACAGGGATTGTCAGGAGAGTGCTTGGAGCAGCTGTCACCTGCTGATCAGCAGGCCATGTGACTGGCTTGCTAGGTGTTCCCTCAATCCTCTACCGCTCTGAGTTGTTCAGTTCATGGGTGTCAACTTCCAAGAGAAAGAGGAATTTTTTTGGTTCATCCTCCTCACTAGGTCCACCTTTTATTCTGCATACAGTAGTGATCTAAAATGTAATCTGACCATGTCACTTGCTGGCTTAAACTTTTAATGGCTTTTCCAAGCTTAATGCTCAAGGTCCTACATGATCTTGGTCAAGACTACATATCAACCCCAAATCTCACCATTCATAAGCCACTGTAATCTTGTCTCCTCCCAGTCATTCCAAACATGCCAAGTTTTTTTCCACCAGTGCCTTTTGTTTTCCCCGTCACGTCTGCCTAAGTTTTATTTGTCCTTCAAATGTTAGCTCATATACTGTTTCATCCAGAAACCGCCTCTGAAACATAGCACTCTGAGTTCACCTCTAGACTAGCAATTCTTATACTATGTATAATTACACATTTATAGATGTGATATGATTGAAATGTCTTTGTCCCTTCCAACTTAGAGCCAATGTGATAGTACTAAGAAGTGATCAAGTTAGGAAGACAGAGTCCTCAGGGATGGGAGGAGGAGTGGGTTCATTCTCTCTTCCCCCACTTCTACCATGTGAGTGACACAACAAGGAGATCCTCACCAGATTCTGGTGCCTTTATCTTGGACTTCTCAGACTCTAGAACTATGAGAAAATAAACTTCTGTTCTTTATAAATTACCCAGTCTCAGGTATTTTGTTATACAAGCACAAAAAGACTAAGGCAATATGTGATTACAGACTATGAACAAATTGAAGATAGGAGTTACGTTATTTGTCTGATATACACCAGCTACTTAGCTTGTTTATTGAATGAGGAAATTAATGGCATTATACGTATATTTCTGTTACCTTTTTCATTGCTGTGACCAAAAGATCTGACAAGAACAATTTTAGAGGAGGATAAGTTTATCTGGTGCTCATGGTTTCAGAGGTCTCAGTCCATAGATGGCCACCACTTGCTCTGAGGTGAGGAAGACCATCATGGCAGAAGGGCATGGAGGAGAAAAGCAACTCAGAACATTGCACCAGGAAGCAGAGGCAGAAAGAGAGAGACAGCTCCCCTTTACCATGGACAAAATACAAACCCCAAATACATGCCCCCAATGACCCTTCAGCTGCACCCTACCTGCATATAGTTACCACTCAGTTAATCCCTATCAGAGGATTAATGCACTGAGAATGTTAAGGCTCTCATAGCCTAGTCATTTCACTTCCAAATTTTATGTCATTTCTCACACTTGAGCTTTTGGGGAACACCTGTTATATAACCATAACATTTTGCCCCTGGTCCACCAAAATCATGCACATCTCACAATGCAAAACATTTATTTAGTCCATTTTGAAAAGTCCTATAGTCTTAACAGTTCCAGGATTACCCCAAAGTCCAGGTACAAAGTCTTCTCTGACACTCAAGGCAAATTCTCAGCATCAGCCCCTGTAAAAATAAAAAGCAAGTTACATGTACCCAATATATAAAGGCGCACAGTGAACATTTCAATTCCAAATGGATAAACAGGGGTTTGTGTTTCTAGAAAGAAGAGATGGGACCAAAGCAAGACCAAAATCTAGCTGGGCAAACAAGTTCTGTAGTTCCAGGTCTAGCATCCGGGGTACATGGCATCCTGGTGTTTTGTCCAAAGGGATCATGTAGCTCCGTTCCTAAGGCTTTGCTGTTTGCAAACCACATGGCCTCTCTGTTGACTTGTGTCTGCTCAATTCCTGAAGCTTTCCTTGGCAGACATTTCATGGCACTGGCATTTCTTAATCTCAGAGGTCTCCCCTGCAGCTTTGGCTTCCTTCTTACATCTCCACCCATTACCCTCTCAGGGGCAACCCTTAGGGACTCCAACCCCGGGGGCACTTTGCCTGGCCCTCCAGGCCTTCCTTTAAAATCTCAGTGGAAACCTCCGTGATCCCCTAACTCCAGCATCCTGCATTCCTGCAGAATCAGCACCATGAGCTTGCTGCCAAGGTCTGCCGCTATCTCCAGCAGCAGCCAAGCCCCCTGGGATCCTTGTTGCAGCAGTCTCTGAATGTCTGGGTGGCTGTCCTTGGTGAAACAACTTCCTCGGCCCCTCTCTGCAGGCCAGGTGGCCCACTGGTCTCTTCAAGGAATTTTTACTTTTACACCTTTAAGACTAAGATGGGTATGATCTTGGTCAATTCCTCAGATGCCCTCAAACCATCTTTCTTATTGTCTCATCAGTCTTTAGCATCTTTTTAGTGGTTGTAATGTCCTTAACAACCACACATTCCTTAGCTGCAGTTATACTCACATTTTCTGGACACACTGCAAGTTTTCCAAATCTTTCTGCTTTGCTTTCTGCTCCTAATTATCACAATAAACTTGACTAAAAGCCACCAGCAGTACCCATGCCACTGCCCTAGTACTCTGCAGCCTAGAAATTTCTTCCACCAGAAAAAGTCCCTCACCTTTAAATTTAGGCTCATAGGAAGTCTCAGGATGTGGGCAAAATGTAGACATCTTCTTAGCCAGACCATAAGATGAGTGACCTCTAGTCCAATTTCCAGCAGAATCCTCCTCCTCTGAAACCTCACAAGCCCAGTTTTTCCTATCCACAGTCCTATCAGCATTCTGGTCTTCTGAGCTCCCACCAGAATCATCCATTCATCTCCACTTTTAATTCTAAAACTTTTCCAGCTTGCCTCTTTAAACCTTTCAAAATCTCTCCTACAAATTCCACAAAGCTCCCAAAGCTTCTGAACCACATGGTCAGGTAAGTCACAGTAACAGCCCCACTCTTGGTACCAATTTTTGTTTTAGTTAGCTTTTTCACTGCTGTGACCAAAAGACCTGAGAAGAACAATTTTAGAGGAGGAAAAGTTTATTTGGTACTCACAGTTGCAGAGGTCTCAGTCCTTCAGTCCATAGATGGCCAAGGTCCTCTGTTGTTCTGGGTCTGAGGTGAGGCACAACATCATGGCAGAAGGACATGGTGGAGGAAAGCAACTCAAGACATCACAGCAAGAGAGAGAGAGAGAGAGAGAGAGAGAGAAATGAGAGGGATACGGGGGAGAGGGAGAGAGAGATCACTTTCCCTTATCATGGACAAAATATAAACCCCAGAGACGTGCCCCCAATGATCCAACTCCTTCAGTCATACCCTACCTGCTTATAGTTACCACCTAATTAATCCCTCTAAGAAGATTAATGCACTGATTAGGTTAAGGCTCTCAAAATCCAATCATTTCACCTCTAAACTTTCCTGCACTGTCTTGCAAATGAGCTTTTGTGGGACACCTCATATCTAAATCATAACAGCATATCTGTGCCATTCTCCTAGAATTAGGATAAAATGTGTTGATAAACCACTAACTCAGGGATCTCTCACTTCAGGAAAAATTTACTACTGTCTTCTGCTCACCTACAGGAGTGCCTGATTGAAAGTAAACATGGAAGAATTGGAGATGTAGCTCAGTGGTAGAGCATGTGTTTTGTATGCACATGTATGGGGCCCTGGGATCTTTTGAAAGAAAGAAGGAGAGAGAGACAGAGACAGAGAGAGAGACAAGAAAGAAAGAAAGAAAGAAAGAAAGAAAGAAAGAAAGAAAGAAAGAAAGAAAGAAAGAAAGAAAAAAGAGAAAGAGAGAGAAAAGAAGGAAGGTGATCTGGCCTGGACATAGGGGAGAAGAAGGAAGGACCTCACCACTGTTTCCCTCCACTTAGTAGGTCTAATAGAAAATAACTCTTAGCTCTGGAGAATCCCACTGCCACCTTCACTAAACTAAATCGCTTTATCTCTGTGCGCATTCTCCAAAGAGCAGCTCATCACATCGGGGTGCACCCAGTGCTGTGGGGAACACAGCCCTGCTTTGCATATCCTTGATGCCAGTACTGTCCAAGCCCTGAAGGAGATACTCAGCAGCTATGGTGCCACTTCGTGCCTGTGGTAATGAGCGTCAGCAGTATTGAGGGCACTGGGACTTCAATGGCACCTGCAGTGTTGGCTCGGCATATGGGTTTTGTCGCAAAGATCAGCATCTATGCCAACCATGGTTGACATCAACAGTGGTTGAAATGCTGAGGCTCCCTCTTCCAAAATAACAGCTTTCCCTAATCAGCAGCATGAACAAAACAAGAGAAAACAATTGTTTCTATGTGGTAGAAGAGAGAACCTTTCCATCAATACTTTTGTCCCCATTCGATACACCATAGCAAACTGGAAGGAATCAGAGATTCATTTTTTCTTCTGTCAATGAGAACATTTTCTCTAAACAGGTACAGCCTGAGATAACACTATAAACTCTAAGCACTGCATTGAAATAGAACCGAAATCCTGAATTTAAATCTTGGTTGTGTTATTTCTCACAGTAGTTTTGGATAATATCCCTTCTCAGCCTCAGGGCCATCATTTGTAAAAATAGGGTTAATCAAAATCCACTTCATTGGATTAATATAAGGATTAAATAAGATAATGCACATCAAAGTGCTTTACCAACAGTGTGATCAGCAGCCACTCAGCACAGCATAGGAAAAATTCAGAAAACTTGTTAAATTGAAATACAAGGGACTACTACTAAGTATAGCACCAAGATACTGCCAACATAGATAGATCCTATTCTCTCCACATCATTCTCCTCCATTTTGGGAAGGAATTGGCATTCACCAGATGGTTTAGAGCTGGGTGGGAAATCTATGCAGGCCATGAGACTTCATTTCAATGAAAAGGATGCCCTCAAGTTTCCAAGCAGGAATCCCATTTCCTGGGTATCCTTAGAGATTTCCACAATCCCACAAACCACAGGAAGTTGGGGTGAACACACTGCAGGGGATGGCTGGCTGCTTTCTCTTTTGACTGGATAGTACTATAGGGTTCTGCTGGTTGTGGGCAATGGAAATATTCCACAAAAACAAAAAAGCCAGACAGAGCTTCGCCACAGCCCCCATCCCTGCTGTGAAGAGAATAGGGCAGTCCTGGCTAATCGCTCTGGACAGATGCCTTGCTAGCCAGGCCTCCAATGATGGCAGTCATGACTCAAGCAAAACAGAAGCCAGCAAACTCAAAGAGCCTGCCAGGTGGACAAATGAGCATCACTGAGGAATGCTGGTTATAGATGCAGATATAGACACGAGTGGAAGGGTCTGGGTTAGACCTGAGAGTTTACCCCCTTCTAAAGGAGGAGGCTGACAGCATGCAAAAAAGGCACACGGTGTTATCAATTCCTTGTCTTTTAAGGGAAACTGCAAATCAGGTCCGACATGAAATCTTTTTTCTTTCTTTTTTCTTTTTTTTTTTTTTTTTTAGTTGAATAAAATCTTTTAGAAAAGCATACAAAGAAACCCTGTGTTGGCCAAGAAAACACATCTGTGAACAGGATTCAACCCATGACCAATCAGTGTGCATCTTCTGATATAGAGCTTCTCTGTCACTCTTCAGAGATTTCTCGCTTTGATGGGGTCATAGGTCACCAAGGTCACATCATAAGGCCTGTGGATGACTAGATTATGCAATAGTCACCAGAAAACTATGAGGTCTGTTAGTTCCCCAAAGAACAGGAAGTGTCATGGCACTATTGGCATAATTTCTTGTGAAGCAGGAGCTCTCAGGTGCATGAGGGGTGAACAGTTCCTATGCAGCTCACAGCACAGAAGCAGTCCAGAGACACACGCACACACACACACACACACACCAGACTAGACCTCATGGATCACATCACACAGGCAGAAACATGTGCAGTGAATTTAACAGGGGGCATCTAGAGCTGAACAGAAAGAGCATTGTGCCAGGAAACAGATTCCTTAATAACTGCAAATCACCTAGCGTGGTTTCCTCCTCTGCAAAGTGTTGATGAAAGTACTATGCTCCTTTGTAAGGTAGTTTAGGGGATCCAGTGGAAGATACGTTTGGCACCTAGCATAGTGTCTGGCAGATGTATATTCCATCATCACCATCATCATCATCATCATCATCATCATCATCATCATTTTAAAAGTTAAGCCCCATGCAGGCATAAGTTTTCCCTTAAACGCACATTTCATAGCACCTAACAGACTCCCAGAGTGTTGGATCCTCACAAATTTCATCCACGGTGGGTGGGTTGGCTCCATGATTTTACGCATTGCTAATAAGGCTGAGGGGATTAGTTGAGAGGACCGGTTTGCAGCATTCAATTGCACTGCTGCCTCCCTCTGCTTCCCTCATTATAATTCTTCATTGAGGTGCGAGTGGAGGGTCGATAATGTCATCTTGGGCAGCAGGAAATCTCCTCAATAGCAGAGCTTTCTGCTGATAATGAAGTCCTTTCTGTAGTGGGAAATTCAGCAGAAAAATGAGGCTGTCGCCATTTTTATTGTAGTTGACATATTTCATTTCACCAGGGTCTGAGCATGAGCTTTGTAAGAAAGGAAAAAAAAAAATGCCTAACAGCCTTTCCCAAAGGAGTCTGACATGTCTGTGGGGTCTGATCTGCAAACAGGGCTCCATTTGAATAGATGGAGGCTGCATGGCTCCCGTTTGGAATGTGTTGGCCTGCCAACCTGTCGATTCCCATGTGCCTTTACTTGTACTACCTGTCAGTCTTAAGGGCTGGTCTGCTTGAGTGACAGGCAAATAGAAGAGGTATCATAAAATGAGCAACACAAGCAAAATGTCTGCATATTAAAAAAACAAATACAATGACAAACAATTCCTTACTGGCCACCAGTCATGTGTTCAGATAAACTAACTAATCCAACAGGCAACATTTGATGAAGGACCCATTTCTTATTTGCCATTCTTTGAAGACTTAGATGACTGTGCAAAGAATTTCAGAAACTTGCTGAGAAGACATGGTTATTATATGAAGAGAAATAGCAGATTTCTTTGCTTTGGGAACTTTTGAAATTTATGCTTTATACACAAGATTCTGCAAATTGCAATTTGGCATTTACATGGAGAGCTTCTTTGGGGCAATAGGTATAAACTTTCAAACCAATAAATTGAATTTTGTCAACAAAATACAACAGGGTATCTAAAAATAAAAAAAAAATTACTTGAATTTTTCTGTAAAGCCTCTCTCTTAAACCACAACTATATTGTTGTTATATATTTAAATATGATACATTTGCATGGATGCACTTCCCAACAAATAATTTATTGTTATCATTTTTTAAATAACCCAATCAATAAATGAGCTAAGGAAATGGGCAGACACTTTACAGAAGAAGACCTGTAAGCAATCAACAGATATATGAAAAAAATGTTCAATATCCCTAGTAGTAAGAGAAATGCAAATCAAAACCACCTTAAGATTCCATCTCACCCCAATTAGAATGTCTATTATCAAGAAAGCAACAATAGGTGTTGACGAGGATGTGGGGGAAAACGTACACTCATACATTGCTGGTGGGGTTGCAAATTAGTGCAGCCACTCTGGAAATCGGTGTGGAGATTCCTCAGAAAACTTGGAATGGATCCACCATTTGACCCAGCTATCCCACTCCTTGGTCTATATCCAAAGGACTTAAAATCAGCATACTACAGTGATGCAGCCACATCAATGTTCATAGCTGCTCAATTCACAATAGCTAGATTGTGGAACCAACCTAGATGCCCTTCAATAGATGAATGGCTAAAGAAACTGTGGTAAATATACATAATGGAATATTACTCAGCCATAAAGAAGAATAAAATTATGGCATTTTCAGGTAAATGGATGAAGTTGGAGATGGTCATGCTAAGTGAGATTAGCCAATCCCAAAAAACCAAAGGCCAAATGATCTCTCTGATTAGATGATGATACATAATGCAGGGTGAGAGGGAGGCAAGAGTGGAGGAAGGATGGATTGCATAGGGAAAGAGGGGGGTGAGATCAGGGAGGGGGTTAAGAATAATAACAGAATGAGACAAACATCATTACCCTATGTACATGTATGATTAAACAAATGGTGTGACTCTACTTCGTGTACAACCAGAGAAACAACAGCTGTACCCCATTTGTGTACTATGAATCAGAATAAATTTTTTTTAAAAAAGTCAATCAAATATAAATAAAAACAATCTCATAGACAATGAAGGAAGAACAAATTTTAGTTATGAGAATTTACAAAATTTCTGAAACTGTGACTCTCACCTCTTTATGTTTTCTCTTGCCTACAGAACAAAAATACCACAGAAAAGAGAAGAAGCTACCAGTTTCTCAGCAAAGCTTTGGCTGATATTTTACTATTTATCATACTGTCATTTTATGACTGTTATTTCTACGACTGTAACTATTAGGTGAGCACTAAAATAAAAGGCCAAACCTGATAGTCTCTACTTACTGTGGTAAGAATAACTCACCACCCACCCATCAGTGAAGTAGTCCAAAGGGTTATATACACCCTATGATCATTTATATCTCATTTAGCTATATTTCAGTAAGCTTCTGTGATCTGTAGCTTACTTCATTACATATATAAATTTCCTCTTTCTTTTTACCAATATTAGATTGTGATTAATTGAATGAGAAGTATAAAGAAGAACAAAAAATGTAGGGTAGATAACAGTGTTAGAATAGGAAATTAGAAATTACTTAGAGACAGAGAAAATATTACCACACTCCCCTCTGTCATAAACATTTGGAAAGTTGTCCCTCTGCCTTAGTTACAACCCATGGAAACTGAAACAGCAAAGCACACCGTCGATTTTTTCTCCTTATGTGTTCAAAATTGTGTGATTCTGTCTGGACTCAGACTACAAGCAGCATTCATTTCCGCAGGAGGGAGCGAAAGGGTGGATTTAATGTCTACTTTATAGACAGGTCTGATAGCATGGCCTTGCATACACTAGGCAAGTGCTGTCCCACTGAGCTATATCCCCAGCACCATCACATTTTTAAATTTGTAAGAGAAAATGCAGGGAGAACACTTTCCTCTATTCACTATATAGGACCATGCTAGAGTCCACAGGAGCAAGCCCTCTTTGGAGCTTCTGTACGCATGGACAAAGGGAGTAATTTCAGAAAATTCATATCTAGCACAAACATTTACTATAAAGAAAGCAATAAAAGGAAAATTCATATTTTCTACTTCTTATTGTGTCAGTTGTAGCAAGTTGAATTTTTCTAGTAAGTTTATTGCACTAATATTTCAATTTTATTGGCATAAAGTTGTCCATAATGTCATCTTAACTAAATTTTAATATCTGTAGAATATGTAAGTAGTGAGCTCCCTGTTTATTATTATTTCCTGATATTTGTTATTTGTTTTCCTTTTTTAAAAGGAGTTTGCCAAGCAGTTTGGTAGTCTTTAAAACACACACACACACACACACACACACACACACACACAACTTTTGGCTTAAACTTCTTTATTGTTATTTTTAATTTTGCTAATATTCATTCTTATTACATCCTGCTTTCTACTTTTTTGGAGCTTAATTTGTTGAATTATTTCCTACTTTCATGAAAGGGATATTTAATGCATAGATTTCAATCTTTATATATGAAATTGTTTTTGTACATTTTATTATTGTTTGATAGATAAAATTATTTTCAGATACTTTTTTACTTATAATGGAGTTATATCCTGATGCACCAAAGTAAGTTGAAAATATCCTAAGTCAAAAATTCATTTAATCCACCTAACCTAATGGCTCAGACACACTTGGGTCTATTGAGAAGTCAGCTGTCAGTCTCTTGTGCCCTTGAAAGTAACCTTTTTTTACAGACTATTTAAGGTTTTTATGAAGAACCTAAGTCTGACCTTCAACTTTATCTTGTTTGGAGTTCATGGGATTTCTTGAAAATGTGATTTGATGTCTTTCATCAGTTTTGAACATAAATACACCATCATTTATTTATTTACCCCTTGCAGTATTGATGAACAATTAAGATTGTCTCCATTTTTTTGCTGTTTCAGGCAATGTTGTAATGAACATCTCTGTGCATGCCTCTTTGTGCACATGGATAAATATTGCTAGGTAGAAAAGAGTGCATTTTAGATTTTGATAGTTACAAATTTCTACCTAACAGCACTTTACCAGTTTATATTGGTAGGAAAAAAAAGTATGAAAATGTCCAATTCATAGTACTCTTATGAACTTTTTGAATACTATGAGCATTTCTTCCTGTTATTGGTGATATTTCTTTTTCTATAAACTGTGTATTTATGGCCTTTACTCTTTTTAATATTTTTGTCTTTGGGTTTTTTTTTTCCATTTGATTTGTATCAGCTACTTGGTATTTGCAGCTGCATTTTAAAATATGAGGCTACCTTTTTTATAATTTTGTGATACATTTATAATTCAATAGTTTTAAATTTTACATGATGAAATCCATCAATATTTTCCATATTCAAAATTGTCATCACCCTTATGTGTTTTATTAAACATTAGTTTTAAAATCATCATCATAAATTTCATTCATAATCCCATAGGTATTGCATGGAACTTCCTGAACTGGGAGAGCTGCCAGTCTTAAAACATTGACTCTTCATTCAGTAAAATCATACCTTTTCATTTGTTCAAGTCCTCTTTTATGTCCTTCAGGAAAAATTGATACAGTTTCTTGATATAGGTAGAGCATATTCCTTGTGAGGTTTAGTTCTACAGATTTTAAAATTTTATTGTTTTATTGTGAGCATTTCTAAATCTTCATTGTTCAATGAGATTTGTGCTTTTTTTTAAAATAGAGACTTTTTTATAGTTGTGAAACTTTCTTCTGTCTAGTTTACCAAAAATGTAATCAAAATGGACATTTAAGTATATTCAGTACTTCTTTGGAATATTTTGGGATGGGAATATGTTTTCTCTGTTTTGCAACCTGTTAATGTAATGATTTGTATTAATAGAAACTAATTTCTAGTTTGTTGATGATTCAAGCATGCCCCAGACTAAACCATTTATGAGGATTTTTATTTTCTTATAGAACATTATTAGATTTATTAGTATTTTAGGAAGTTTTCTCCATCCATTTCATAAATAATATTGGTTCATAGGTTCATAATTGTGTGTGTGTGTGTGTGTGTGTGTGTGTGCCTAAATTATGCAAACTTCATAGACTGAAGTAAAAAAATTACTTTTTGGGACTGGGATGTAGCTCAGTAGTAGGGTCCTTGCCTAACATACATAGGCCCTGATTCAATCTCTAGTACCACTAAAAGAAAAAAATCTTAATTTTTGTCCAGCACAATGACATACCCAATGTCTGGGAGGTTGAGGGAGGAGAATCCCAAATTCAAAGACAGCCTCAGCAACCTAGCAAGATCCTATAGTAAAGTTTAAAAATTTTAAAACGAAGGACTGGGGCTGTAGCTCAGTGTTAAAGCATTCCTGCATTCAATATCCAGTCCAAAAACAACTACAAAAAAAAATTTTTTAAACACTTTTTTTCTATGAAATGAAAATTCTTTGTTATTTTTTTGTTTTTCTTTTCTAAACAACCTGAACTTGGACTATTTTTCTACAATATGCATTTCTGTATTTCAATATGGAAATTTAATCTGTGCATATTGTTATTGGGGATACATTGGAACCTATTCTTAGCATCTTCTCTCTCTTACCTTTTCACTATGTTTAGAGTTTTTACCCTTTCTTGATTTTTCTTCTAGAACTGACCAATGTTGTATTTTTTTCATTAGGTATCCATGCATCCTTTGATGGCTACCTTTAACATTGTATGTTTATTTCAATTTCTTTCTTTCTGTCAATATCTTTTGTTATTTCATAATAAAATTTCCCCATGAAAAAGCAACATCATCATCATATTTGTCCTTCTCTTTCTTGAACCCTGCCATCTCCTTTATTGCTTTTATATGGTTCTTTTTTCACTGTGCATTAGCCATTACATAGTCACAACAACACAGTTTTACACTTGCTTTATTATGGCCCCTATTCTTTTTCCATGTGTACTTTTTGGGGTGTGTTTTACTGACATATCCTCAGTCACTCTTTCCAGGAGGTTCTATGAGTGGTTATATTTTTTAAATATGTACAAGTGCTCTCCTACCTATATGGAAATTTAGGTAAAGCAGGAAGCTTGGTTCAAAATCATTTTCCCTTAAGGATTTTTAAGGCATTTTTCATTGTCTTTTGGGATATAAAAATGTGTGATATAAATCAAATTTTGTGCCTTTGTAGGAAATATATTTCTCCCTCTGAAAGTTTTTAGGATTTTCATTTAATTATTATTGTTCTAAAACTTGGTGAGATTCTTTAAAAATTTGTCTTACTTGTCTCTTGGGGATGCCTTTCTATTTAAAAAAAATTACAGCTTTATTCAGCTATATAAAATGTTCTGTTATCTTTCCTTTTAAGTTCATCTCCTTCCTCTCTATTATCTCATTCTGAAATTGCTGTTATGAAGACTCATATGGCTCCCCTACAGCCTGTTCTTGCCCTTTTCTTTTCTTTTTTTCTAAGAACACATGTGGATATACTGAGGATCACCCAGGTAACACAGGATAAATTCTGCACCTCAAGAGATCCTTCACTGAATCCTATCTCTTGCTCCATAAAGTAATATTCAGAAATTTTCCCAGTAAGGTAATAGTCACAGGTTCCAGGGATTAAGAAGTGAGTTTATCTGGGGGGAGGAGGGCATCTTTTTCAGTCTACTAATTTTCTTTGGGTTAAAATTCATTGGCTTGTTAAGTTATGTTGACTGGCTTTTATGCTCAGTTCTACAAATGCTCAGTCTATAAAATCAGTATTACAACATTTAATTCTTACCTGCCTCATGAGCATATGGAGAAGTAAAATGGAACATGATATAGAAAGCACTTTCTGAATGGTGTTCTGGAAAGAATATAGGGCCTATATTTTACATTCTAGGTTCTGAAATGAGACAATGGATTTATAGCCAGAGCCATACCACTTATTAACATAGTGACCTTGGACTTTTCATTTATAAAATGAAGGTGAAATACCTACTTTACAAGTTTGTGGACCTAATTAAATGAGACAATTCATATGACTGGCATGCTGACTGGCTTATAGTAAGATTCATCCTCCTCTTCTCTGCTTAAAAAATGTTTTGTGCACTCTCTGAATTGCTTCAAGATGGCATGCAGGGAAGCTTAGATCAGCAGTTTTCATTTCAAGCAAGAAGGACAAACATAGATAATAACTATTTAAATAATTAATAGGCTGGAACAGACCATTCACTGATGCTATGCATGGGAAATAAGAATTCTGTGCCATGACCTAATTCATGTCCTCGGTCAATACATGTTCTCTTCTTTGTTCCAGGAAAGAGTAACAATACTGTGCAAAAAAGGCCTTGCCAGGGCCTGGAAGAGTGAGACTACTAAATTGTAGTTCATGCTACTAAAGTTATTGCCATTTACTTCTATTCTAGAAGACACTGGTGGCAGTATTAATATTCATAATAAGAGCAAATGAGATTGTGACTCCAAAGATCGATAAACAATCCAAAGTTCATTCCCTAGTCATCTTATTCACTTTTACATCTCTGGCTAGATGACTTCATTCTTTAGTTCTACTGATGGATAAAATCAAGCTTATGGACCTAATTACTAGGTGGCCTTCTACCCATGACCTTTTACATGATCACAAACTGGAACCCTGAGGGCCAGCAAAGGCCTCATAAATGGGGGTCTTTGACCAGAAAGCAAGCTTGATGAGAGGCTGCTCTTAGTATTTAAAATGAACTCCTACACTATTTCCCACCATTTTATTGGTGGTTCTTCCCACAGATTCACTCTCTGTATTCCTCCTCTGAAGGAGGATGGGAATTTCCCTGGGGAATCTTGCAAGTCCCATGCATTCTGTCATGTCCCAAGACCTTCAAATACATCACTCCAGCCCCAACTCAGCCTTTCATCCTCTCCCCCACCCCTTCTCCTGCTCTGAATAGTAGCCATGGCCTGGCCTTCAGATGACTTCAGCAAGGAAACATACCTGGCTCTGAGGGCCCTTTGGAGCCACTCATCAAGTTTTAGGGGCAGTCACTACTCTTTTTGCTGACCTTTGGGGTTCAGAGGAGGGAAAGGCAAATGAAGCAATAGGAGTAGGATCCATTGGGGACTTCCTGCTGGATCTTCCTGCCTATAATTCCCTTGACCTGGCGGGGCCCTCCTTCAGCTCACTATCACAAATATCCTTCAGTTTCTGCACCCAATAAAGCACCTTCAGCTTCCAGCTATGAGAAGCCACCAGGACTCTGACAGGCAAGTGCCCTTTTAGGTAAAATATATTTTTAAATGACCCTAAGCCAACATTCTTAAGACGGACATGAATTCCATGCTAGTTCCTTAGGATCTGCCTATCTTTGGTCCACTATTAGAAGGAAATGCTTTGCTTTCCACATTCATCCTCTACTCTGCTTCCACTAGTAGCTTCAGATAGCATCTCTCTGGCACAGGTCAGGAATCGGTCCACAGTGTCCACCAAATGCAGGAAAGAATCTGCCCCTCTCACTAGCTCTGGGGTTACAAAAATGCCCATGTCCCTCGCCCTGCTGAGTGGGTTAGGAATCAGAGGTCTACACAAAGAAATTTGCACACAATCTTCTCCGGATTCCAATAGACATGCCCTTGTTTATCCTCAATATGTAAATGTTATTTAGTCCTGTAAAGTACCTCACCTCACCCACATTTTGAGCATAACATCTACTATCTTTATGCCCTAATCAGAAGCTAGAGAGGATGTGCTCCATTTAATATTCTATTTTTCTAAATTGAAGGACTTCTGCAAGGTAACCTTCATGTTTCTCCTTTTTGCCCTTCATATCACTGGCTTTTGCCTACAGAGGTCAAATCCTGCCACTGTTGCTACTTTATGAATTTATATGTAATGAGACCTAATCAGCTTCAGGTCATGGAGGTAGACTTCTTTTTGCATAAGAAGTAATATTCTTTTGTGTTTTTTATGTCACAATCTCATCACATGAACACCAGGATGGAAATAATGGGGGTCGGGTAAATAAAGAAACATTAAATCATAAAGGATTATGAATAGCAGGGTAATTGTTCATGATCCTAATTTTTAGAATATAGAATTTAGAAAACTTATAGCTCATTAGTTGGCATAATTGAGCTGCAAAGAAGTGCGTAGCATTGATTCCAGCCTGATTGTCAGGCTCAGCATTCCTTCTCCCAGTCCAATAGACTTCCTTTCATCTCACTTGACTGCTCCATCCCCAGGAATGAGGAGCATATTAGTGTCCTATTCCTGCTGCAACAAGTTGCCACAAATTTCAGTGGCTTAAAATAACACGGATTTATCCTCTTACAAATCTGGAAGTCAGGGGTGGGGATATAGCTCAGTTGGTAGAGTGACTGCCTTGCAAGCATAAGGCCCTGGGTTCAATCCCCAGCATGGCGAGGTCCTAGCAACTTAGTGAGACACTGTCTTAAAAAAACAAACAAACAAACCAAAAAGGGCTGGGAATGTTGCTCATTGGTAAAGCATCCATGGGTTGGGTTCAATCCCGAGTACCAACAAAACAAAATGAACAAATTTGGAAGTCAGAAGTCTAAAAGGGTCTCACTGAGTAAAAGGCCATTTCTTTCTGGAGGCTCTGGGAGAGAATTTACTTTCTTGCATTTTCCAGTTGTCAGAGACTGCAGGCATTTCTTGCCTCTTCCATCTTCAAAGTCAGCAATGGTCAATCAAGTTTTTCTCACATCACACATTGTTGGTCTCTGCTTCCATAGTCACATCACCTGACTTGACTCTGACTCCTTCACCTCCCTCTTCCACTCTCAGATTTCTTTGGAGCCACCTGCATAATTCAAGATCAGTTTCATGTCTTTGGATTGGCTAATCAGCAACCTTAGCTCCTTTTTTGCCAATGTTATTGGATACACAGTCAAGCTCATCTATCTGCATATTGCCCATGTCTTTTTTGCTGAAAAGACATAAAGTCAAGTCACCACAGGAGAGACTATGTAGTCTGCAAAAGCTTAAACATTTATTATTTGGCCTTTTGCCAAAAAATGTTGAAAGTTTGTTGACCCCTATTATAGAGATCTGCTATCTTTCTGAGTTATCTTTATCCCTAAATTCCTACTCATGATTCCCCACTAGAAGCTAAGTGTGTGGACCAGGGCCTCTCCCCTTCAGTGGACTCTGAACTTCATTTTTCATACCACCAGTCCTGTGAGCCCACCATAAGATCTGATCAATTCCTCAGCCTCTAAGCAAGCAGCAACTTTCTTGAAGAGAAAATCAGTGACAAATGCAAGGCTTGCTTCTTTCCTAGACCTTGGTTCATTAAGTTTCTGAGAGTCTGTTTTAGGAGCCCTCCAATGCCTTCACATACTCATAGTCGATGTTTCGTCGAGCTTTTCTAGTTGTTCTCTGCAAGGGGGCTGATCCAAACAATCTGGTCTACTATTGCCAGAACCTTTTCAGCTCTCTTACTGCATATTTGTTGCCTTCAAGTTGCAGTCATGTTATTCAAGTTCCTTTATGACTTGTCTTTTGTGTTTAGCTTACAGTTTTCTTATAGACCTTGTACTCTGTCTTTTAGACACTATGCTTTCTTGCTTTCCAATGGGGAAGTCAGGTTTAATAAAAGATTGTTCTGAACCCCACAGTTAATGCTTTTCTCACGCAACCTTGACTCTTCAGAGTAACGTTCTTTCCCCTGTTCTGCCCTGGCTTACTTTTGCGCTCATTTAATTCTGTTTTGATCTCTTCATCTGCCTTCCTACTAAGTAAAGTCAATTCAGACTTGACAATAAATCGGTTACTCTTAATCCCACTTCTCAAACAACAATTTAGTTTATCAGATTTTTCATCTACTGCACCATAAATAGATACATCATTTCCTTTTCAAGTCCAATTCCTAGCGGTTCCCTCCATCGCCTGGTACATCTTTGCTCTTTTCCTAGGTCCCCAGTGCTTGTTCTTTCTGATTCTGAACCGAAGGAGTTCTTTAAAGATTCCTTTTAGAGGGTTTACTACAATAAAGGCTCTCACGTCTCTCATTTCTGACATTTCCTTGTCAGTTGCTTTTCCATGAATAAATATACAAACATGAGGTACAATGCCTTGGCCAGCTCATGGGGAAGCACTGGTGGTAAGTAGATGCTTTCTGGCTCGTTGATTTATATTGACTGGCTCTGTGGGTCAAGAAATAAATGGAATGAGAAATACAAGTTTCTTCTCAGATTGGGCTTCTTTCAAGAGCTGAAACTTGGATAAGCTCTTCCTCAATCCAGCTCTGTATGCCTCAGCGGAAATTTCTCTCATGTTCTTATTACATTTCCCATCAATTGTAGTTTCTCATATCACCTTGAAACTTCTTTTATGTAATTATTGTTATGGTTTAGATCTGGAATATCCCCTGAAAACCTCCTACTTTTTTTTTTCCTACCAGGGATTGAACCCAGGGGTGCTTTACCACTGATCTATGGCCCCAAACCTTTTTTTTTTTTTTTGAGACAGGGTTTCACTAAGTTTCTGAGAGTCTTACTTAACCTGCTGAGGCTGGCCTTGAACTTGTGATCCTCCTGGCTCACTGGGATTATAGGCATGATCCCCAAAGCAAGAATGTTCAGAGGTAGGGCTTTTAGGCAATGATTAGAGCTCTGACGTCCCCATGGATTAATCCATTCATAGCTGAAAGGACTATTGGGTGTTAAATATAGGCAGGTGAAGTGTAATTAGAGGAAGTAGGTCAGTGGGTGCATGCCCTTGGAGACTGTCTCTATTTTGTCCCTCGTTCCCTGTTCATATTCATTCTCTCTCTCTCTCTCTCTTTCTCTCTCTCTCTCTCTCTCTCTCTCTCCTTTCTGGCTGCCATGAGTTTAGCAGCTTTCCTCTGCTGTGCTCTTTGACCCTGATGTTCTGCTTCACCTCAGCTCCACAGCAATGGAGTTGGCCAGCCAGCGACTAAGACTCTCTGAAACCATAAACCCAAAATAAACTTTTCTTCCTCTAAGTTTTTCTTGGAAGTGACAAAAAGCTGACTAACACAATTATACTCTTGTTTGAGAGTCTGTTTAGGAACTGTGAATGAAAGGTCAGTATCTACTCCTAGTAATGAAGAATTTAATTCTGGAAGTATCCAGGCACTGGGTCATTCCCTTGATACCATGGAGTTAGATGCTTTTCAAAAATATTTTACTCAGGAAGATGCAAAGTGTGGTTTGTGAAATGAGTCACAAAGCTGCAAACTGATGTCAATGTAAGTACTTGGTATGCCTTAAACTTAATTTTCTTAAAAATTACTGATTTATGATTTGATATCAAGGGATTTGGTACAGTGGAGGATTTCTTGTCTTACAGGAAGTACTAATGAGTTAAAAAACAAGCAATAAAAAAAATCCACACTGGTCATTTGCTATTTCATGCAGTTGCATTTGGCTATTTTGGTGTTCAATGATGAACAGCGTTGCACAACAGGAAGTCAGAAGACATGGATGGAGGCCTTTCTCCCCTGCCTGCAACTCTGTAACCTTGAGCAAACACTTCTCTCTGAATCTCTTTCTCCTCTTCCTTAAATAGGTTTGGTGATAATGATACAACCTTCCCTACTTCACTTGTTAATTGAGAGAATAAGTTGGTATATGATATGGAAGAAATTTGTAAATTATTAAGCCCTGTCTAAATTATATCCCTGTTTTTGAAAGAAAACTGAGAAAACTCTGTCCCCATGTTAAATCTGAATGACTACTGCTCCTGTAACTCTCTAATTATTCATTTATTCTAGAAGCAACATAGAAAATCTGTAGCACTTATTTTCTATATGATGGCAAGAGTGTTCTCAAGTAAACGAAGTAACCCTTGAGGGCTGAAATTTTACAGGTATTTTCAGGCAGGTTGATGCAGCCTCTCTTCCCTTAGGAACATGTCAGCATCAACTACTAGCACATTTCTCAGCCTTGTAGGTTCATCCTCCGAACTATCAAGCAGCTTGGAGGAAGCTCAGACCAGACATTGAGGTTAAAGTAAACAAAACACAAAAATAACCAGAGCTGAAACCATAAGAAATGAATTTCACATTTTTATTTTCAATTGTAGTCAAAGGAATTTCAAGCTAGGCGTCATGTTACATTATAAATTTTTTTCCCTACAGGAGAATTGGAAACAAACACTTAACTGCCAATGAAAAAGGCTATATCCAAGAATACCGTTCATGGTTAAAATCAGCAGAAGAGAAGACTGCAGTGGAAGATTCACTCACAAAAATTGGAGATTTTTCTGTGTGCCTTTCAGCAAGAAATATCACTGTCCTAGGTGCACTATTTCAATAATTGCACTACACAGAGAAGGGAGATAATCCTTAAAAGGCTACTGTCATGGGATTCAAGATGGCGGGCTAGAGGAAGGCTGCATTCCTACTTGCTCCGTGGATTCCTACTTGCTCAGGATTCAAACAGCAGGAATATGGCTCTCAACGAGATTTTATATTCAAATCACATATAAGGGGTCCCCAGTTGCCGCTCTGGAACCAACTCTGCCGGACTGGGCGCGGCCCAGCCACGGGCAGCTACCACCCGAGAGCGCCGGACCCTGCAGCTGCTTCGGAGTCACCGATCTAGTTTTGCGCCAGCCAGCAAGTGAGTGCGGGGCCACAGCAGCAGCTTTAGAGTCACTGGCCGGGCTCCAGCACCAGCCAGCAACCTCCCAGGTGGAGACAGACCATCTCAGGCTGCCTTGGGCCTCCCGCGGCTTCTGGAGAGGTCTGGCTGGGAGCCTCTGGGATCGCTGACTCCGGCGGGGTGTTTGGACCGCTTGGCACCATTTTGCAGCTTCCCTGGCAGAGAGGGCCCATCTCCGGCTGCCTGGGGATTCGGAGCTGCAGCCGGTCTTCCGACCCACTGTGCTGCCTCCTGGAAAAGTCTGGCCTAGAGCCGCTGGGGTCGCTGACTCCAGCGAGGAGCTTAGGGCCTTTGGTGCCAGCTTACAGTGTCCCCAGGAGAGAGCAACCACCTGCCACCGCCTGAGCCCCCAGGGAGGAGTTCAGGCCAGCCTGGGCTCTCAAGCCCAGTGTCTCCATCACTGAGCACAGTTCTGTGACACCACCCCAACTTGGTCTAGTGCCCAGGTCCACACCCTGGCCCAGAGTCTACCACCTTGCTGTATCTAATTGTCTATCAACACTAGGCTGCCTCTGCCCAGAAGCATTGATCATTCCCAACCTGGACGTAGTGGGACAGCACCTTTCTTGGGTCACCGCTTGATCAAGCACCTCTCAAGCAACAGGTGAGTTACTGGAAATCTGCAGGGACACTTTAAGTTTTCACAGGGAAATTGTAATCCCTCGGATTCGCACTACTAGAGGGGAAGATTCACGAGCAGCATGAGAAAACATGGGAAGAAAGTGTCCCAATCAAACCAAGATGATATATCAAGAGAACCCAAAGACAGCATGGTAGAAGGAATGACAGAAAGGGAGTTCAGAATGTTCATAATTAAAATGATCCAAGAAGAGAATGATGTGACGAGAGAGCAAACTCAGGCTATGAATAATCAGCTAATAGAGCAATTGCAGGAAGCAAAAAATCATTTCAATAAAGAGATAGAAGTTCTGAAAAAAAAAACATAAATCCTTGAAGGAAACAAGGACATGAAGGAGACAATAAACCAAGTTAAAAACTCAATAGAAAGCATAATTAACAGAATAGATCACTTGGAAGACAGAACCTCAGACAATGAAGATAAAATATTTAATCTTGAAAACAAAGTTGAACAAACAGAGATGGTTAGGAATCATGAACGAAACCTCCAAGAAATATGGGACATCATGAAAAGACCAAATTTAAGAGTTATTGGGATTGAGGAAGGCACAGGGATACAAACCAAGGGTATGAATAATCTGTTCAAGAAAATATTATCAGAAAATTTCCCAAATATGATGAATGAGATGGAAAATCAATTACAAGAGGCATACAGGACATCAAATGCACAGAATTACAACAGATCCACACCAAGGCACATTATAATGAAAATACCTAACATACAAAACAAAGATAGAATTTTAAAGGCGGCGAGAGAAAAGCATCAGATTACCTACAGGGGGAAACCAATACGGACATCAGCAGATGTCTCAGCCCAGACCCTAAA
This sequence comes from Glaucomys volans, assembly GCA_020662805.1. NCBI lineage: Eukaryota > Metazoa > Chordata > Mammalia > Rodentia > Sciuridae > Glaucomys > Glaucomys volans. The sequence continues at coordinate 66,020 of JAJEJO010003003.1, forward strand.
AGCAAGAAGGGCCTGGAACAACATATTTCAAGCTCTGAAAGAAAACGGATGCCAACCAAGAATCTTATGCCCAGCAAAACTTACCTTCAGATTTGACGATGAAATAAAATCCTTCCATGATAAACAAAAGCTTAAAGAATTCACAAAGAGAAAGCCTGCCTACAGAACATTCTCAACAAAATATTCAAAGAGGAAGAAATGAAAAATAACAATCTCAGTCACCATGGGGAGGAACTACCCTAAAGAAAGAGTCAATCAAAGGAGAAACAAAGTTAAGCTAAAAACCCTAAAAAAGCTAAAATGTCAGGAAATACAAGTCATATCTCAATAATAACCCTGAATGTAAACGGCCTAAACTCATCAATCAAAAGACATAGACTGGCAGACTGGATTAAAAAGAAAGACCCAACAATATGCTGCCTTCAAGAGACTCATCTCATAGAAAAACATGCCCACAGACTAAAGGTGAAAGGTTGGGAAAAAACATACCATGCACATGGACTGAGTAAAAAAGCTGGGGTTTCCATTCACATTTCAGATAAAGCAGACTTCAAGCCAAAGTTAGAAGGGATAAAGAAGGACATTTCATAATGCTTAAAGGAAGCATAAATCAGCAAGACATAACAATCATAAATATTTATGCACCAAACAATGGTGCATCCATGTATGTCAATCAGATCCTTCTCAATTTCAGGAATCAAGTAGACCATAACACAATAATACTTGGAGACTTTAACACTCCTCTCTCATATTGGACAGATCTTCCAAACAAAAATTGAATAAAGAAACTATAGGACTCAATGACACAATCGCTAATCTGGACTTAATGGACATATATAGAATATTCCATCCATCAAAAAGCGAATACACTTTCTTCTCAGCAGCTCATGGGTCCTTCTCTAAAATAGACCATATGTTATGCCACAAAGCTACTCTTAACAAATACAAAAACATACAGATACTACCTTGTATACTATCAGATCATAATGGAATGAAATTAGATATCAACGAGAAAGTTAGAAACAGAAACTACTCCAAGACCTGGAGATTAAATAATATGCTATTGAATGATACATGGATAACAGAAGACATTAGGGGGGAAATTAAAAGATTCTTAGAGGTCAACGAGAATAAAGATACAACATATCGAAATCTCTGGGACACCATGAAAGCAGTGCTAAGAGGAAAGTTCATTGCAGAGAGTGCATTTAATAAAAGAATGAAAAGTCAACAAATCAATGACCTCACATTACAGCTCAAAGCCCTAGAAAAAGAGGAACAGATCATCACCAAAAGTAGTAGAAGACAGGAAATAATCAAAATCAGAGCTGTAATCAACAAAATTGAAAGAAAAGAAACAATACAAAAAATTGACGAAACAAAAAGTTGGTTCTTTGAAAAAATAAACAAAATTGATAAACCCTTAGCCACGCTAACAAAGAGAAGGAGAGAGAAACTCCAAATTACTAAAATTCGCAATGGAAATGGAAATATTACAACAGACACAATTGAAATACAAAACATAATAAGAAGCGACTTTGAAAATTTATACTCCAACAAAATAGAAAACCTGGAAGACATCAACAGGTTCCTAGAGGCATATGAGCCACCCAAACTGAATCTGGAGGACATACACAACTTAAATAGATCAATTTCAAGCAATGAAATAGA
>JAJEJO010003003.1:72690-112054 GCA_020662805.1 Glaucomys volans
ATAGAGGACACAGAGACAAACCCAAATAAGTACAGGTATCTCATACTTGACAAAGGAGGCAAAAACATGCAATGGAGAAAAGACAGCCTCTTCAACAAATGGTGCTGGGAAAACTGGAAATCCATATGCAGCAAAATGAAACTAAACCCATATCTCTCACTCTGTACAAAACTCAACTCAAAGTGGATCAAGGACCTAGAAATCAGACCAGAGACTCTGCACCTAATAGAAGAGAAAATAGGTCCAAATCTTCATCATGTTGGACTAGGACCAGATTTCCTTAACATGACTCCCAAAGCACAAGAAATAAAAGCACAAATCAATGATTGGGATAGAGTCAAACTAAAAAGCTTCTTCTCAGCAAAGGAAACAATCAGCAATGTGAAGAGAGAGCCTTCAGAGTGGGAGAAAATCTTTGCCACACACACTTCGGACAGAGCACTAATCTCCAGAATCTACCAATTACTCAAAAATCTTTACACCACTACCACCAATAACCCAATCAATAAATGGGCCAAGGAAATGAACAGACACTTTACAGAGGAAGATCTACAAGCAATCAACAGATTTATGAAAAAATGTTCAACATCACTCGTTATAAGAGAAATGCAAATCAAAACCACCTTAAGATTTCATCTTACCCCAATTAGAATGTCTTTTATCAAGAACACAGGCAACAACAGGTGTTATTGAGGATGTGGGGAAAAGGGTACACTCATACATTGCTGGTGGGAGTGCAAGTTGGTGCAGCCACTCTGGAAAGCAGTGTGGAGATTCCTTAGAAAATTTGGAATGGATCCACCATTTGACCCTGCTATCCCACTCCTTGGCCTATACCCAAAGGACTTAAAATCAGATTGCTACAGTGATGCAGCCACATCAATGTTCATAGCTGCTCAATTCACAATAGCTAGATTATGGAATCAACCTAGATGCCCTTCAGTAGATGAATGGATAAAGAAACTGTGGTATATATACACAATGGAATATTACTCAGCCATAAAGAAGAATAAAATTATGGCATTTGTAGGTAAATGGATGATGTTGGAGACTGTCATGCTAAGTGAGAGCAGCCGATCCCAAAAATCCAAAGGTCGCATGGTCTCTCTGATAAATGAATGATGATGCATAATGTGGGGGGGAAGGGTGGCAAGAATGGAGGTAGGATAGATAGCATAGAGGGAAGGGAGGGGTGGGGGCCAGGTGGGGGGTAAAAATAATAACAGAATGTGTGACAGACATCATTGCCCTGTGTACATGCATGAACGCACAGATGGTGTGACTCTACTTTGTGTACAACCAGAGAAACAATAGCTGTACTCCATTTGTGCTCAATGAATCAATAAGTAAATAAAAAAAAAAAAGGCTACTGTCATGCCGATAGCATCAAAACTGAGGGGCATTGTCCACTCATCTCTTCTAATAACATTGTGAGATTCCTAGTAAGTGGATTATCACTTTTAAATATAAATTCATTTTTTATAAGCTTCCTCAAAATGTAGTGTAACCACATTCTGTCAAAATGTTGGAAATTTTCTTCAATTAGAAAAAGATTTGTAAATCTCTACTCAGATTTTACTAGTATTCATGGTCATAAACTTGCTTAGCTAAAGTATTACAGTTATGAAAATAAGCAATAAAACCATGTGATTCCTATATTTCCTTTTAAAGTTCATCAGATACAGGAGATACTCATTTGAACCTACAAATGACATTATTGTTGCAAAATCCTAAAGGTTATCCACTTTTATTTTTATTTTTATTTCTTATTGGATGGTTTTCCTGGACATCAAAGAATATATGATAAAGATTTCAAACAATTAGAAAGTATAAAAGAATATAACAAACTATTCATAATCTCACTATTCAAAAATAGTGATTGAATTTTTTATATTTTAAATTTTTTCTATGCACATACTCACCTTTAGACAGTACATACAATATGTTCTGAAACTGTTCCTATTGTGTGTTTAATTTTATTTAATGATTTTGTCCTTTTTACTTAAAATTTTGTGAACATTATTCATGTAATTAAATACTCTTCAAAAACACATTGATGAGGAACCCATCATGATATGAATATAGTATTTACTCAATCATATTTAATCAGTCCTCTATTGTTGCATATCTTGGTTGTTTTCAAATTTTTTTCTGGTTACAAATAACGCTATGACTAAACTCCATGTACCTAAATCTTTGTAAACATCTTCAATTAATTTATTCTGTTAAGTTTCTCTGAACTGTAACTATTAGAGAAAGAGATGAGAACACTGTTTGAAATTTTAACTCCCATGGCCAACCTATTTCACAAGTATGTCCCACACATTCTTAATTTTCATTTTTACCATAGGATATTAGAGTAAATTTTAAGCCAACTCTGCCATTGCATTTACTTTAAACATTTTAAGGTACACTTTTATTAATCAATAGTTAAAACAACACATTAATATGTATTTCTGATTACTAATTAATGTTTTCTGGGCATGTAATATCTTTTGAAATGTTAATTCATGTTCTTTGCACACTCCATCTATGGTTTGTGGCTGTGGTTCTTTCATTGGGCTCCACAGATGCACAGTTCTTAAAAAGGAGTCTTTATTATTTCCTAAAAATGTTTTCCAAACTTTTAGTTTCCCATCTCAAAATCAGTTCAATATGTATTTATTTAAAAATTCCAGTTTTTTAGGTTTTTTGCTTTTAGGTTTTGTTTTCTTTTCTTTTCTTTTGTACTGGGGATTGAATCCAGGAGCACTTAACCACTGAGCCACATCCCCAGCCCTTTTTATATTTTATTTAGAGACAGGGTCTTGTTGAGTTGCTTAGGGACCCCGACTAAGTTGCTGAGGCTGGCTTTGAACTCATGATCCTTCTGTCTCAGCCTCCCAAGCCGCTGAGATTGCAGGTGTGTGCCACAGTGCCCAGTTAGTTTTATTTTTAATTGCTTACATTTATATAGTATGAAGTTGAAGTCAAACTTTCTAATACCCTTGTCGGATAGTTTCTCCTTCATTGTTTATAATATTTATTGTGTACTACATTACATTTTTATATATAGTAAGATTTCTTTCAGGACTAATTCTGGTCCTTTGATGAGCTAGGTGACAATTCTCACATATGATTGTAATCTCTGAGATTTTACAATATATTTGAATAATGATTAGAGCAAGTTATTTCCTAGCATGCATTTTTAATCTAGATTTTAAATTATTTTCAAGTTATAACTATATTTGAATTACCATAAATATATAAATTAATTAAGGAACAAATTAGAACTTTAAGGTACATTCTTGGTCTTCCCATCCTAAAACTGGCATAATTTCCCATTAATTCAAGCATTATTTCACATCATCAAGTGAAGATTTATAGTTCTCTTAATCTAAACTTGTAAAACTCATTACTAAATACTTGTGATTTTTGTCACTATTGATGATGGGAAATTTTATCCTCATTCATCTGTTCTAATTTCTTACTGTTGGTATGTAGGAAAGCCATTGATTTTTTAAATATACTTTTTTATGTCTGATTGCTGAGTTACATTAATTCTAAAATTATATGATTTTCTTTGTCTATCCACATATAAACAAATTATGTACAAGTACTACTTTTGTCTCCTCCTGTCAAATAATTATACATTTTAAATATATTTCCTCATTTATACTTTTTTTGGGGGGAAGGGATTCATCCCAGATCTTTTTATTTATTTATTTTTATTTTGAAGCAGAGTCTTGATAAGTTGCCTAGGGCTTCACTAAGTTTCCCAGGCTAGCCTCAAACTTGTGATCCTCCTGCCTTGGCCTTCCAAGTCCCTGGGATTCCAGATGTGCCCAGCTCTCTTACTGCATGAATTTAAAGGTCATGGTAAATGGCCATTATAAAAGAATGGTGATAAATACACTTCCTTTCCTATCTTCCCAATCTTGGCTTAAATGTTACCTCTCTAGTAATAGCTTTCTAACTAGTACTCTACAAACCTCCCATTGATTTTATCCCACCATCCTTCTAACGTCCTTCATAGTACAGCTAAGTATCTCATATCCAGAATGCTTTAGATTTTGGAATTTCTTTGGATTATAGAATATTTGCATATACATAATGAGATATCTTGGGGATGGGACCTAAGCACAGAATTCAATTTCTTTCATATACACACTATATACATATAATGAAAATAAATTTATACAAAAACGTAGTGCATTTGTGTTTTGACATTAACCTGTCACATGAGGTCAGATGTGAAATTTGCCACTCATGATGTCATGTCAGCACTGAAAAAATTTCAGATTTTATTTTGGATTTTGAATTTTCAGATTAGGGATGCTCCACCTGTGCATCATACATGAAAATTACATAACTCAGAATAGGAATTGTATATTCCTGTTCCTTGTATGTCCTATTGGAGTTCTAGACTGTAAGCGACAGAGACAGGGATGGTGTCTGATTCTTTTCCTGTATACCCAGACTGTTACCTACCTCCTGCCACAGAGTTGGTCAATAAATATTGGGGCATTTTCTAACTTAAGTGGAAAAGTCTTTGGTGTTACATACAAAACAGAATTTGGCTCCTGGTTTTATACATTTATTATGTTAATGAATACTCCTGTTTCTGCTTTGGGGATTATTTTATGAGGAATGAATCCTGAGTTATCAAATTCATTTTTGAATTTTATTAAAATGACAGTATGCCATCTCAGATCTATCTATTCTCATTGAACCTACCCAAATTATTATAAATAGATTGCCTAATACTCAACCATCCTTGAAATTATCACATGAATCCTACCGGATTGTGGATGGAATTCAAATATAATAATGAATTCAACATTCTAGTATTTTCTTAACGATTTATGTCTCTAGTCCTAAGGGAGATTTGATCTATATTTTTTCATTGTTATTGCAATCTGTCTTATGTTTTGGCAGTTTTATTACCGATTAAATAAATAGGATACTTTTTCATCTATTTCACAAATGAAATGGTTTAGAGATGATAATTATTTGTGCCTTGATAAGCTGAGAGAACTCATCAAACAGTCTGTAAATACTTTTGAGAAGCACTTCTCATGTAACTCTTATAATTTCTTCTGTAATTATAGAACTGTTCTTTCCTTTCTACTTTTCCTGAAGCAATTAATATGTGGTCTCACTTTCTTCTTGTAAAATTAGTTTGTGTTCTTTAGAGAATATTCAATAACATATGTAGAAGAAAATGAACACCATATGAGGACTCACCACCTGGACAAGTTCTTATTGATATCATATTGCCTGCCAGCCCTTTTCTTACTCATTTATTTATAACTATGAGCAAATTTATTTGAAAAAATCGATATCATCAAGACACAGTCTTTTCCCCTGCATTTTTAAATGACATTATATCTTGTTCCTTATCTCAAATCCTTGAATTTTCTTTAAGAATGTTACTTTTTATGAATATATTTAATATTCTATATCATACATAAGTTTTCACTATTGGACATTTAATTTTTTCCACTTTCTCAGTTACAGTATTTTAAGAGGCTTTCTTGGCATTTACATATATTTCTATATGTTTAAGATAAATTTTTAGAAATGAAAGTCTCCTTTTTTGTCAAATAAATGCTATTGGAATTTTAATAGAAACTGCATTGAACCTGTTGATCACTTTGGGATCAACATTTTAACGGTTTTTATTCTTTTTTTTATTGTTTGTTCTATTTAGTCATACATGACAGCAGAATGCATTTTGATTCATTGTACACGAATGGAGTACAATTTTTCATTTCCCTGGTTGTACATGATGTAGTCATACCATTTGTGTAATCATACATGTACAGAGGGTAATGATGTTTGTCTCATTCCACCATCTTTCCTTTCCCCTGGTCCCTCCCCACCCTTTATTTCCCTTTACACAATTCAATGTTCCTCTTCCCCCAAACCCCCAGTTATGTATCAGCATCTACTTATCATCAAAAACATTTCGCCTTTGGTTTTTGGGGATTGACTTACTTCACTTAGCATGACATTCTCTGAAATTAAACCACTATCTCTCACCCTGCACAAATCTCAACTCAAAATGGATCAAGGACCTAGGAATTAGACCAGAGACCCTGCACCAAATAGAGGAAAAAGTAGGCCCAAATCATCATGTCAGCTTAGGACCAGACTTCCTTAACAAGACTCCCAAAGAACAAGAAATAAAAGCAAGAATCAATAAATGGGATGGATTCAAACTAAAAAGCTTTTTCTCAGCAAAGGAAACAATAATGTGAAGAGAGAGCCTACAGAATGGGAGAAAAATCTCTACCACATGCATTTCAAATAGAGCACTAATCTCCAGAATTCATAAAGAACTCAAAAAACTTAAGAGCAAAAATACAAATAACCCAATCAATAAATGGGCTAAGGAACTGAGCAGACACTTCACAGAAAATCAACAAATATATGAAAAAATATCCAACATCTCTAGTAATTAGAGAAATGCAAATCAAAATATCCTAAGATTTTCTCTCACTCCAATTAGAAAGTCTGTTATCAAGAATACAAACAACAATAGGTGTTGGTAAGGATGTGGGGAAAAAGGCACACTCATACATTGCTGGTGAGGTTGCAAATTGATGCAACCACTCTGGAAAGCAGTATGGAGATTCCTCAGAAACTTGGAATGGACCCAACATTTGACCCAGCTATCCCACCCCTTGGTTTATACCCAAAGAACTTAAAATCAGCATACTACAGTGATGCAGCTACATAAATATTTATAGCAGCTCAATTCACAATAGCTAGTTGTGGAACCAATCTAGAAAGTCCTTTTATATGTAATACCAAAATGTTTACAAAAATTTAACTTTTAGCAAAGTACTTGAAAATACACATTCTATTAACCCCTTTTAAAATTACATTTTTTAAAAACTTTCACATTTTGAAAAGTAAACTATGCTTCCTTGTTTTTAAAATCTTATTGTCTTTGATTAATTAATATAAATATTTCATATATTCATTGGTAATTTGTTATTTTTTGAAACATTTATTCACCTAATATGACCAATTTGGACTTGCAAGTGCTCTTTACATACTGAAAGTATAAATATCAGTTTCATTTTCAGAAATTAAAAGCAAATCACTTTATATAAAGAACTCAAAAACTTAACATTAAAAAATCAAATAACCCAATCAATAAATGGGCTAAGGAACTGAACAGACACTTCACAAAAGAAGAAATACAGTCGATCAACAAACATAGGAAAAAAATGGTCATCATCTCTAGTAATTAGAGAAATGCAAATCAAAACTACTCTAAGATTTCATCTTATTCCAGTCAGAATGGCAATTATGAAGAATACAAGCAACAGTAAGTATTGGCGAGGATGTAAAGGAAAAAGGTACACTCATAATTGGTGGTGGGACTGCAGATTGGTGCAACCTCTATGGAAAGCAGAATGGAGATTCCTCAGAAAACTCTGACCATTTGACCCAGCTATCCCACTCCTCGGTTTATACTCAAAGGACTTAAAATCAGCATGCTACAGTGATGCAGCCACATTGATATTAATAGCAACTCAATTCACAATAGCTAAACTATGGAACCAATCTAGATGCCCTTCAACAGATGAATGGATAAAGAAAACATGGTACATATACATAATGGAATATTATTCAGCCTTAAAGAAGAATGAAATTATGGCATTTGCAGGTAAGTGGATGGAACTAGAGAATATCATGCTAAGTGATGTAAGCCAATCCCAAAATAGCAAAGGTTGAATATCTTCTCTGATAAGAGGATGCTGATCAATAGTGAAGGGAGAGAGGCAGGGACAAATGAAGGAACTTTGGATTGTGCAGAGAGGAGTTGGGGGTGTGGCATAGGAAGGACAATAGAATGATACAGACATTATTACCCTATATACATGTATGATTACACTATTGGTGTGACTCAGCACTGTGTACTGCCAGTCAGAGGAATAAGTTATGCTCCATTTGTGTACAATGTGTCAAAATGCATTCTATTGTCATATATAACCAATTAAGACAAATACAAAAAAATTATCACACAATAAAAAAAGCAGATCACTCTATTAGTTAACAATTAAGTAGAGCAAGGAATACAGTTTTTTTTATTTCCTGGCATTTAATTGATGTTATATAACAACAAATTATTAGTTATTTACCAGCCATATGACCTTCAACAAAATATTTCAAATAAAATACAGAGTTTTTATGTTTGTCTTAGATGGGGATAATCTCTCACACAAAGACCAAACAAGTCCTGATTCTAAGGACATTTACTGAGAATCCAATGCTTTCTGCAAAGGGGTTTGGATGAGCTTCTTGGGCCTTACGTAACAGAACCCTGAGAAGAGGATACATGGGCTCTTCCAACCACATCTTCCTGAATCAGACCACCTGCTTTTCCAGTCCAGAGTTGGGCATTTTGAACATTTTATAGCAACTATGACCTGCTTTTTACTTTCTCTCTCTTTCTGTGTTCATGAATGAGACTTCTAATAACAAAGCCTATTGAAAACAACTTTAATGTTCACTTGTAATTTATCTTCCCAAGACCTGAAATTATAGAAACTTTATTTGTAGTTATCCTTATAAGATTTCAATATTTTCTTGTAGGTGTTGAATGTGGAAAGAGGTGAAAAAAAAGAATATGTAATCATCATGAAGTTTACTGTTGGGTGGATTATTAGACTCTAGCAGGCTGAACAGAAGAAGCTTGAAAGAAAAAAAAAAGTAGAGTTGTTGGAATGAACAAGTCACTGACCAGTCTGTCTCTACTTTTTTTCTTTTACATTCTCCATCCTGGAGTATTTGACTTGCTGGCTGGTATAATAGCTATTATGATTATTGATTTTTAATCTCGGAATTGTATGAAATGGAGAAAAAAAATAATTGAAATACCTGAGTCATGGAGTGGAGAAGATATGTTCTAGCAAAAACAGCTCAGTGAAGCTTCATTCTCAGAGTCTCTAACGCCAGATGATACATGTACTTTCTTCCTCCTTCTCAAGGAGGGTACAAGAGTACTTGATAAGGCAAGTGAAAAGGTGGCTCTTGCCATACATATCCTCATTCCCTTACCAACCCCAAGACACGGACTTACTTCACAATGTTGAATTTCAGAAAGTTGATTTTAATTTTAGCCCTTTCCAAAGTTCCATGAACATTGTCCTCTCTTCAGAGGGATATAGGACTACCTGGTCTTGAAGCTTTGTTTAAATAAGAGTGGATCCTTCTCACCTTTGGTCATATTTTGAGAATTAAGGTTCTGCCCTGGTCTCTCAGTCCCTATGCCAGGTCTATGACAGTACAGAAGGCAGTGCTACTCCAAGATGGCACAATTATGATTCTACCATGAATGCAGAAAAACAAAAAAGAAGAATGGAGGGAGAGAGAGAAAATTTCCAGTTAACTCTAGTTCCTTTTAAAGACCAGCTATAATTTTTGGTCTTTAAATTTCATTAGAAAATCATACACTGTTTTAATAAGTGCCCCTTAACAAAAGTTGGCTCTAAAGTTTTTACTAGTTGCAATCAGACCATTGACTAAAATTCTATTTAGACACAGTTTATGCTCTATATAGTTATTAGATCCCTGCTATGATCCAAACATCCTCTTTTGCAAACAGATCTCTGAATATCCTGAATTCTCCAAGAACGCCTCATGCCAAAATTGTTCCTCTTTCTCAAAATAAAAAAGAAGAGTCAAATAGCTAAGCTATGGAAACCAAACCAGGCGCCCTTCAATAGATGAATGGAAAAAGAAAATGTGGCATATATACACAATGGCATATTACTCAGCCATAAAGAAAATGACTTTATGACATTTGCCAACAAATGGATGGATCTGAAGACTCTCGTGCTAAGTGAAGTAAGCCAGTCCCAAAAAACCAAAGTTCAAATGTTTTGTCTGATAGGTGGAAGCTAATCCACAATAAGTGAGGGCATGTGATGGGAAGAATAGAAGCTCAGTAGATTAGACAATGGGGAATAGAGGGAAGGGAAGGGGATAAGCAAAGGAAAAACAGTGTAATAAGTCTGAAATAGTTTTCCCAGTGAAAAGAACACAGGGAATCTCATCACCATGTACTTTCATAAGAATGGAACTCTAACTAGAATAAGGTATACTCCATGTTTGTATAGTTCTATCAAAATGGATTCTGCTGTCATATATAATTGAAAAGAACCAATAGAAAAAGGAAATCAAAGGGAGATCAGTAGAGAAAAGGAACTAGGGGGTAGGAATATTGGAGAGAGGGGGGATGTGCTGAGGAGTGATATTGGCCAAATTATATTATTATCTTGTGTGCATGTGCAAATATTGTAAAAACAGATCCCATCAGCATGTACAACTATAATGCACCAGTAAAAATGTAGAGAAGAAAAGAAAAAGAGGCAAATGGTCATACTGAGGTATTACATGTTGAAGTGTAAATGACTGCTACAGTTCAGACCTCATGTGCCCACAAAGGCTCATGTGCCAATAGCTTTACATTACTGGGTGGTGGTGGAAATGTTAAGAAGAGGGGCCTACTGGAAGTTGTCAGGTCATTGGGAGTGTGCCCTTGAAAGAGATTGTGGGACCCTGGCCCCTTTGTCTCTCTTTGATGTCTCAGCCATGAGGTGAATGGTTTTGCTCCGTGACAGTGCTCCAGCCTGATGTTCTGCTCATCCTACCCTGAGAGGCCTAAAAGCAGTAAGTCTGCAGGATCCTGGACTGACACCTCCAAATCTGTGAGCCCAAATGAACCCTTTCTTCATAAGTTAATCATCTCAGGTGTTTGTTACACTGGGGAAAGCTGAGTAATGCAATGATGGATCATGTAAGTCTCTTGGGAATATTACTCTTAGAAGGTCCATTTTTATTTCTATTTGATGAATTTCATATGCCAAATAGGGTTGATGATGGCATTATAATTCCTCTCAAGTTTAATTCAACCCCAATGATGAAGGAAATTGTTGTCTTTGGAACCAGATTTCATCCAACACTAAAAGTAGCTGAATCTCCCATACCTCATATCCTTGGCCACAGAGTAAAAGGCAAAAATCCATCTTTCAGATTTGTAGGGACATACATAAGACAGTATCTGTAAAGCATATAGTAATGATTAGTCACACGGATTAATTTATTCAGGAAGGCACTGAGTTTGCCTTATACAAATTACCTGCTTGGCCTCATATTAAGAACAGTCCTTAAGGCATCAGTGAATTTTTTTAGCTAAGAGTAGTAGGTCTCACAGATGTGTGGGAAAATGAAAGTCCTCGGTAGGTACTTGCAAATGTCACCAGTTCTAGATTCTGTATCCACAGCAGACATTGCTAATTGTTCCCAGCTTGAGCACCCTCTCTGCCCCAACCCCTCATTGGCTAGAGACTCAGAGCTTTCAACACATTAGTTCAGGCAATCACCCTCACTAATCACAATAAGTATCAAGATTACAGCATGTTTCTCTTAATAGTCTATGACAAAGGTCCATAGCTTTTTCAAAAAGGGTAAACAATTTGTGCTTTGGGGGCCAGTATCTCTGTTATAGCTACTCACCTCTGCCTTCCTCGCAGGGAAACATCCACAAACAATATGTAAAAGAATACAAGTTCCTGTGTTCCAACAAAACTGCAGTTATAAACACAGGCTAGAGGCAACCTGAAATTTGCTGGCCCTGGGCCTAAAGGCTCCTCTGAAATTGAGGGGAGTCACTGTAATAAATAGCAAGAGCTACTGACATCATTTCAGGAAAGTTTGCAAAAGTGGTATTTTAGCAGCCCAGCAAAGGTGGGCTGATGTAAAAATGGGCCTGAGACCAGAGAAGTTCCTTTACTCAATGCCACCTCTAATCCCATGGTGGCAGAGGTAAGTGTGTCCCAGTTTTCCTGGGCCTCACCTGGAAAAGTATCTCTTCCTGGAGTTTGTGTTGATGTAAAAACGCACCAGCTGGTGTCTCCTACCCAGGTGACTTATGAGGGCCTGTTGGTTCTTTAGACTTGAGTTTGAGGTTCCTCCATACTTATACTCATCCTCCAAAAGGTGCTTCTCATTGCCTCAGAATATAAAGTAGCCCTGGAACGTTGCCTTCACCACGACCATGCAGTGAAAGGCATTATAGATTAGCAATATCTAAATCGTCTACTTTCCTCTGTAGAATTCTCACGAGCCAACATTATCTTAAGTAAGGAGACATGCAGAGTCGAGTGTACAATATCAAGCAAGTCATTGCACCTTCCTGAGACACAATTCCCTCATCCATAAAATAGAGAGAATAATAGCTGCCCTACATACAATATAAAGTTATATGAGTATCTTTTTCTTTTAAATAAGACTTATTTATGCCACAAAAACAATATTATCCATCAAAACCCCTTTCAGTTTGGTTTTAACATTGCCATTCATCTCCACCCACTTCACTGTAATTATTCACATCCTGTGACAAAGGCCAGGGTAATATGAGAGGAATAAATCTGCTAATGCAACCCACTCCCAAATCAGAGACATTTGTCCTAATTACTGTCCTCCTACTTCTTTATTCTTCAGCCTCTTGTGACAAAGAACATGCCAAGTTCTGCAGATGGATCCTGGCTTTCCTCACCTTTTTTGACCTATGGTCCCTTCCAAGTATGCAGCATCAGCAAATCATGCAAACATAAAGTTACTTGAATCCTCCATGTCCATGCCAAGGAAGGCGACTGTAGAATGTCTGAAGACACAAAGGACTGAGTCAGGGCCTGTTGCTGGAAGCACTCGGTAAGAATTATTTACCACAATAGCTTTGACACAGGCAGAAGAGTCCTTCAAATTCCAGCTGAAGCCCCCTTCAAGAAAAACCAGTAACCCATAGTACTATTATTAAATCAAAGCTATTGTCCTTGTTCCAAAGTTCCAAAATTGCATGAGGAGAGTATATTTTATTTCTTGGACAAATTCAGATTTGGCAACATTCCCAGAGAATTTTGAAAACATTCATTTCAGAACAATCAAGATTTTTGCCCTGTGTGAATTTATCAAATGATGATAGATACCAACTTTCTGGTGTCAAAAAATATCTGTGGCAATAGCTTTTTCCAAGGTCGCTTAGTTCTGTGTCTCTCAGTCTTCCTACCTTACAAATCCTGCTTCCGCCTGTGTAAAGTAAGATTTAGAAATATCTGCTTTCCTTCTTCATGTTCATAAAAAGGAACAATTGGAACAAACGTGTGAGAATTTTGAAATTGAAAGAACCATCCATCAAGTTCCAGGCACCTTTAAAAAGTATCTCCTATAAGTTAAAAAGGACAGAGAATCTCCTTGCAAACATTTGTCTCAAAATGATTTCTTCAGTGAAAAAGAAAATCAAAGAACTCACTTTTATACCTTTGCTTTTCTTCCCAATTAAGGGTCTGCTGCCTCTTAATAATCATGATTTCTGTTCTTCAATAATTTTACTACTACTGGCTCATAAATTAATAAGGTGACCAACTTTATTATGAAAAACAGGATAACTGTCATTACAAAGTACATCATATTTGCTCTTTGCAGGGCATGGTGATTATAATCTGCATAGTCAAAAATTAGCAGTATGTTTGGCTATTTTCCCAACTGGGAAAATCAAGCTGTTTCTGCTCAGCTGTTTGGGTCCAGATGTTGGAGCCTTTCAATTGCATAACACTCCCATTGGAAAATCCAAGATCCTGCTCCTTTTGCTTTGGGGTGCGGGTGCAGTATGAGTTTCCTGTGCTGCAGAAGTGGAGGACGATCCTCACTAATTGCTTTAGATGGGCCAAATGAAGTGTCAAGGCATAGATGGCATTACTCTACAGGAGGGTCCATGGCTTTGTCTGTAGGAAGCCCTCACAGATGTCAGAAGGGAGATGATACAGCACCTCAGCAAGAGCCATTGCTCCAACTGTGAGGGATAATCACACTCACAGCTTCAAGATTCTAGCTATGGAAAGTGCTAACTGGTAGGGGCTAGGTGGGAGACCTCCCAAGGTGAGGACCTCCCAAGCATGGAACCCACTGGTCTGTCCCAGGTTAGATCATCTGACTGGTCACCTCACCATTTTAATTTCTGTTGTAAATGGATTAACTTTATGTACTTCTCCACTGGGGCTTAACTTTGGACTTCTGAAATGACTTTTCTCTCAAATAGCCTGCTGTCAAAGTTGATATCAAAGACTTTGTCTTTTATAATCTTTTCTCTATTGGGTTGCAAGGGTCAAATTGGGGACACAAAAATTCGTGTTTCTCTTTTATAATAATCCAACCATTCTCAAAGTACCTAGCTGAAATGGAGAAATGTGATAAATGAGATACAAACACATCAGCATACTCTAACATACCATCTCCTCACATTAGCCAGCACTCTTTGGAGTCTTTTCTAATGGGCAAGAGGCCCAACTGAGGAGATATTCTGATTTCCATCCCCTCTGCTCAGGAACTTGCCCAGTAACGAAGCAACCTCTGCCCATTTATAGGAGCCAAGGGAAGTCCAGGACTCTCACTGGAAAAGAGCCACTTCCACCACCACAGATGTGTCACGTTAAGCATGATATTGATGTGTGACACTGTTTTATAAGTTTTTCAGAAACCGTGTCAATGTGCTATTGGAAGTCATAATAGTACATAAAGGATATATGTGTTTCTTCTAGAATTGATGGAAGGTACAATTCCAAAGTAGGCTAATCCAAAAAGCTACAAACGTAATAACCACCCCCAAGTCCCCCCAAATGCTTCTCAGAGTTATTTGAGCATAAGAAGATTTTATAAACTCTCTATAACAATAGTGGAATTGTCGCTCTTTCTTAAAGAGCTGATAATCTTTTCACAATCTCATCTAATTTACCCACAACCATTAAGCGATAAGTATCTATCCATTGTACTGATGAGGAGATCGAAGTGTGGAAAGATTAAATCACCTGCCCAACTTCACATAGTAAATGTGGCAGAGTTCTAATCCCATTTATCTGACTCTAAAATTTAGGTCAGAACTTGACATGGAGCTAGTTAACAACACAGATGCCCACTCACCTCCAGGGATTGCTGTTACCCAAGGGCTAGGGCTCTGGTCACTATGCAGGGTAATTCCCCACACAGGGACTCTGCGTTGGTCAAGAATTCTGAGTACTGCTCTTGGTGGTCATGTGATCCTCCATTTATTCACTGTTTAAATATAGAGGGGAAAGGACTTAGTGATTTCTTTGCATAGTTACCCTGAGGACTAAATGAGTCAGCATTTGTAAGTTCCTTGGGATGATATCTCAATCCGGCAAACACAGATACAATTATTATTGATCCAATGTACTACTGATTAGACCCTCTACTACACAACACATCACATAAGGCTGAATATTTCTGTGAGGTCCCATTTCAGATTTGAGAATTACTATGTTGCATTTTTCTAACTTCAGAAAAAATCATGGGAATACCCATCCAACCACATACAAACATTTCAGGGCATTTTCATCTTTTATAGACTGCAAATTTGATATAGAAAACCATATGAAGTAGCCATAAGACATCAGAAGAATATTCCTTCAACTGTGCTATGGAATAAACACCTTGTGGAACAATCTTTTTTTTTTTCACTAGACCGTGAGATATGAATCAAAGGTTTTAAGTCAAATTTGTTAAATTTTAAGTGTTATACATGTTTTTGGCACATGAGTGATTTTTTTCCAAATTATAAATTAGAACACAGACTGCTGGTTACATGAGAGAATATTGGTACAGGTCAGGAAGTTAAGTGTAGTCTCCTGTACAAAGCCAACTGTCTCCCTACTTCATTTATTGTGCATATGTGCATAATAAATACATATTTTGCTCACAAAGTGCTGTACACTCTATCAAACTACTTCCTCATTAAAGGTAAGCAGAAGCATGTATGCTTGAATTTCTAAAATAAGAAGGTCCAGATAATCTTCAGTGTCTGCTGTCAAAATGTGAGTTCAACAATGATTTAGAAAGAAATTAATTAGGTTTGTTTGATGCTTTATGGAAGGAAAGAAGATCAGTTCAGATGTGCTGAAAAGTAAACCTAAAAAGATTTGTGATATATGTTTATTTATTCTTTCATGAAATACTTACTGAAACTGAATTCCACCAGCATCTCTACCTCTGCAAATGCTCAAGGACTAGGTGATTCACAAATGCCATGTTAATATAGGTATATGTTCAGTAAGTATACTCCCTTTAAGATTCTAAGTATTTCTCACAACAAACACTACTATGTTTTGCTACTAAACTCTACTTAATTTTTAAACCACATCAATTTAGTGCATTTCGTAGAAGAATGTGATGTATCTCTTTTTTTTAATTAATGAATTTATTTTTTAATTTTAGGTCATTGTACACAAATGGAGTACAACTATCATTTTTCTGGTTGTACACAAAGTACAATCATACAATTTGCATATTAATACATATACATACAATATAGATGTTTGATGTATCTCTTGATAATATGATTTATGGCATGAACATTAAGCATTATCAAAATGCTTAAACAACTTGCTTTTTAAATCCACATATAAAATATTTAGGCTTTACTTGAGCTATGCTTTTATCTATTCAATCTGTGTTGTCAAATGCATTCTTAAATTCAAAACCTAGAATTAATATTTCCATCCCAAGCATTTTAAACTAAATCATTTCTATTTTTATTGAAGACCAAATCCACTCTAGCACTAATTATGTTTGTGTTCAATTTTAAGCATTCAATTATATTTGTGTTTTAGATCAAGCATTCAGCTCTTGATAGCTAAAAATATATCCATGCCCTTCCATGTCTTCATTTTCTGCCCCGTGGTACCATTAATCACCATTAGGGTAGGGTTTTGATCAAGGAACGAAGCATGTAGATAATGGAAATACCAATATAAAGGAAAGGATTATGATGCAAAATAATGTGTTGATGAATTATTTCCAGTTAATATTCCAGGAATAATATAGTCCTCTATCTGCCAAAGATCTTAGAACTCACACAAAGAACATGGGTGCAAGTGAAGTCCTGCACATTTGGGAAATGCTTTCTTAGCAATTGCACCATAGTTTAACATTTTTGTTACATGTACTGGTATGCCATTTTTATAGCTTCTGTATCAGGTATCATACTGTGCACACTGTAAAGTTGCAGAGGTCTAAGGCATGTGACTCAGGCAAATGCTTATTTATATCATAACAATAACAAACCTGTGAGGAAATTATTAGAATGCTTGGATGTAATGTTTGAAATCTGAACTACAAAAAAAGAATGAGGCCTAGCCATTGGGATGTTATAAATTCAGTTATAATAACACAACATATAGTTATACAGAGATTAGAGAATCAGGCTTTGTACATCAATATTAATTGAGTGCCTATCAGAAAGGGTTGAGTATGTCAAAGATAAATGGGAAACATTTCTTGACATCCAGATTCTTACCATCTAAACATCAGGATATGTATATCAATAGTTTCTAATTCTGTTTGGAAGCTTTTATCATAGAGGTCTATAGAAATTACTACAGGTGCAAGGAAAATGGTGTGGTGAACTTCTTAGAACAGCCAGCACAGTTTCTCAGAAGAGAGGACATAGTTTGAAGAAAAAGAACAACTTCACTAAGGGGAAAACTGAGAAGTGGTATTTCAGAAAGCAAAGATGGACTGAAAATTAGAAGCCAGGGAGAGAAGAGGGAGCTTGAAGAATTGTAGATGGTTCCCAAAGGCTGTCACAGAGGTGTGGTGGTTGGGAGAATGGAAACTGCTGAGAACATTAAGAGGAGATTGTAGAGTTGTCAGAGCAAATCATGCTAAACAGGCGGTATTCCCACCTGGGGCACACAAAACAAAACGAAACAAAACAAAACAAAAAAAACCCCACACCACGCCACTTAAAGCATTAGCCAGGAAAGTCAAGTCATGGTTTGTTTAAACATATTAATATGGCAGCCACTCTCCTGATGAGAACAGTTGGTAAATATAACTCCTTTAGCACTTGGTACTATGCAGAATGCTTCCTCAGTGGACACCCTGCAGACAGTGACAATTAGCCAAGCAACAGTGCCCTTGCTATATTAGTGTCCTAATATAACATATAATCATCCTAGAATATCCAAGTGTGTGTGTATGTGTGTGTGTGTGTGTGTGTGTGTGTGTGTAAAGTTTGTTTAACTCTCATTTATGAATTAATGCATAAATTAAAAAATATTCCGTGTATACTCACTATGAACTGTAATAGATTCAGGGACTACAGATGAAACAAAACAGAATTCCTGACAAACTGTCCAGTATCAGATATCACTTGTTCATGTATTAAATGATGCTGCTAGGGTTTGAATGTTTTCTCCCTCCAGAATCATGTTGAAATTTAATTTTCATTTAATTCCCCTCATGTGTGGGACTACTACCACTAGAAAAGGGTGAGTTTGGCCCCTTTCTCTCTCTCCCTTCTGCCTTCTGCCATGTGAACACCTGGTCTTGCCCCCCTGGAGGACTCAGCATGCAAGGCGCCATCTTGGAATGAGAATCACCAAATTTGCTGGTACTCTGACCTAACACTACCCTGCGCCAGAACTGTTAGCCAATAAATTTAGGTTCTTTATAGATTACCCAGTCTCAGGTATTCTGACATCACAAAACAGACTAAGGTAATTTAAAAAAAAATATTAGGCTCTGATATGCACTATCTACTGTTTGAGGAAGCACCCTGATAAGTGAGCAGGCAATAATCACCACATAGTACGTGGTAAGATAAAGGTGAATGTAGAATGAAGCAGGCAAGTTCTGGACTGGTTCTGTGGGACACTTATGAGAAATTTTCTAGTGGGGTGAGTTCTGAATTGAGGCAGAAGGATGGTTAGAAGTTGCCAGAAGAAGAACCGGAAGGGAAGGGCTGTTGCTTGATGCCTCAGAGCAAAGGAAGTAATGTTTCTTAGGCCAAGGGGAGAAAGAACTTGGTACACCCTTCAGTCTACATGCAGGAGTTCAACGTGGCTGTAGAAAACAGCATAAAGCAGGAGAAGGGAAATGAAGGTCAAGGAAGGAAGCAGGGGTCAAACTGTGAAGAGCTTCGTGCCTATTATGAAGCTGGGATTTGACTGACCATGAGGATACAAGGGTAAATCAGGTGAACGTGATCCCTTATTTCTGAAAATCTACAGCCCGGTGGCAGTGGCAAGACAAGGTCAGAAGTGCATTTTAGAAAGGTTGTCCTGCATCTCTGTGGAGTTTATAGAGAATGGACTGATGAGGGAGAACTGGGGGAGAAGACCAGAAGCAGAGAAAGCTGTCCTGTGATAGATATGTTCCCAACAGCCAGCAGAGGGCCTGGGGCATAGTAGGTGTCCAATAAATACAAACATGAGTGGCTGACCTCAAAGGTAACCCTTGCTTGTTGGCTGTGGAGGCCACCTATTCAGCTGCATTCAAAGAAGGCAACTGTACATTTCTAATAAACTATCTATGGGGTTAAATTTTACAGTGTTTTCTTCAAGCCCTGGGTTACTTATTTTCTGTTCCCAAAGCAAACATTGGTAGATGTTCCCTCAGGGATCTATAAGCAACAGTGGCTAACCTCACAGAATATTAATCAAAGTAGTTTTTCTTCTCTCTTTGGCAATGTGTATTAAAAATTCTAATTTGTTTTCTTATTACCTTTTAAAAAATGTCCTGTAATGTGTCAAAATGCATTCTACTGTCATGTGTAACTAATTAAAACAATTTTTAAAAAAGAAAAATGTCCTGTATAAAATCTACAGGTCTACTTCAAATTCTTTTGCAAATAGCCAGAGTCATCTTTGAGGAAGATCATAGGATTTAAGGGCATGAGGCCAGGTTTTACTTCTGGTTTTGCAGTGGTTCTATGATCACAAATGAATAATCCAACTTTCCTGAGCTTAAATTTTCCCATTGGCAAAAGGAGCATAGTAATATGTAATTCAGTGTTTGCAAAAATTAAATGAGATCGTGCACAGTGCAAAATATTTTATAAAATCTAGGGAACTATAAAAGTGTCATTTAAGTTATTATAAAAATAATTAGGAACATGATTCTACTTTATTATTATTATAATGCTATTATTATGACTTGTATGCCTCCATTTCTTAACAGTATATACAGTAACCTCTGTCTCCATAGTATGGTTTATACAGAATCATAGATTGACTTACATAGACACTAAAGGGGCGACTTAATGGAGCCACAGTGAGACACAAGAACTGTGAATATACCAATTTCACACTCCTGGGGCCTAATTTACTCTCCCTGCATAGACCAAACCCTGAGGATGATCAATAAGACATTTGCCCAAGGAGACAATGCAGCATCAGATACACAGAGAATAGAAAAGGCTGTGCAAGGGAATCACACCCCAGAAAACACAAGGAAACTATGGGAGCAAAGTCATTTGTTAAAATTAGGGAGGCTCTCACTGTTAAATCTAGAATGACAGGAAAATGGCTGAGAAGAAGCTGTCTCTTGTTTGCGAAGCCCACAAAATGCTATTCACCACAGATCTGGAAAAGGGTGCTTTGGGGGAGACACTATCCTTATCTCACAAAAGGAAGATAACCCACACGAACAAAAAGAAAACCTAACTCTTCATCAGTTTCTAATTCCTAATAATTTACATTTTCATGCAATTTGCACATCATATCACCAGATCCATTATGTTTATTGCTGCAAATGGGCCTGATCTGTATAATTTGCACTTTCTTTCCAACATCTCTCATTCACTTCTCGGAACATAACTAGCTAAGAAGAGCAGTCAAATGTTCCTGGAGAAGCTGTTAATGATTCTTAACACTGACTTCAGAAATGCATATGCCCCTCTAGTCCACAATTTTATATGTATATGTGTGTGTGTGTGTGTGTGTGTGCATGTGTGTGTATGTATGTGTGTATATAAATATATATGATATTCATTATATGGTGCTATTTTCCATAATTAATATACCCTCTAGTCCCCTCCTCAAGAGTAACATTTATGAGTTCATTCCTTGGGAACACATTATTTCTGACTGAGGTTAAGCCAATATTTAACCACCATTGCATGTAAAGTTCTAAGCATAGGGCCTGGTACAGAGAATACCCTCAATCAACATAACCTTTATTATTATTATTATTATTATTATTATTATTATAGTTGTTTGATTGCATCCTTCTTAATGTGTGAAGGAGAAATTTGCACTTGGGAAGAGTATGCCCTTGCTTTTCCAAGCATGTCATAAAGGTCACCTTATTAACACTGGACTATCTCCCGGGTACTGCAGGCTTACAACTCCCCATGCGATCAGGGGAGCAATTTAATTATGACAAAATTTCCTTTATGTGATTCACTAATTCCCAGACTCCCCAAATAGAAAATATAAAGCTCTCTCTTAAAAGGCAAGAATGAATCTTGTGAGGCTTTCACTTTATAGAATATTAGAGCAAGTTTTGGCTGTGGAAAACACGATCCAGATTCTACTGTAATCATTTACTAAAAATATTCTTGGATTAACTTTCTCTGAACATTAGTCCTGTCTTTTATAAAATGAAGATAATAATGTTTTCAGTGGTTGCTGTGAAAATTAAATAAAGCACTGTATGTTTGATAAAAATATATTTTCTTATATCTTATCTGATACACCAAATCCTAACTTTCTTCTTCTAATGTAGTTACATTTCTTGAAACTGTGGAGTTGAAGGTAATAAAGACCTTCTTACTGGTCACACAGATGTTTTATCTGCTGCACATTAGAAGAAAATTCAGGATTCAGTGGCCTCTTGTTTTAAAACTGTGATTTATCAAGGCGTGAGAGACAAGGAGATGTGCCTCTAAGTTAAGTACTAATACTTCAGCTGCCATTCTGGAGGCTGTGAATCCCAATTGCTTTGCTCTTCCAAGTAGATACTTGCTTCAGGCAAATCATCACAGCTCAGTAACCTGAGTCTCCTCTTTGGAAGTAGCCTCCACATCCTGTTGCAGATTTTTCAGGATGGCTTCAGTACCCAAGAAACAGTCAATTCATATGTTGGAAACAACCAAAAATCATTTCAAAACCCAACAGTAAGTCAGGTGATAAAATCAGAGTAACAAATTCAGAACATACATTCAGTAATGGCAATAAGATTGCCTCTCCAGATAATTACTTTAAAAATGCACTAGATGCATTCATGAGTGTATTTACAAAACCAACAAAACAGTCAGGAAAATGAACACATGCCACTGTCAACACATTTTCCAAGAACTTAGAAATAAAACTCACACCCAGTGTCTATGACTAGGTAATGATGGAAGTGAACCAGAAGAATGCCTGTGAGGAAACAGATGTGACTTGAGGAACTCAGAGAAGCAGCCCTGACTGGTGCTATGGATAAACACAAGCCCAGCTCATTACCTGTGAGGAGAAGAGTAATACTAAGAGCCAGCTGCTGGCAGCATTTTGTTCAGCAATCTTCAGGCTTTCTTGTCATCAGAGAGGTGGGTTCTGCTGTGGAGCAGAGTGATTTATTGGGCTTCCCTTTAGCCATGATAAAAATATCTCTCAAAACTAGCACCTTCATTTGCTCTGATCATAGGCTAGGCAGGTGACCTTCTGATAACACCAAAAGGTGACAGCTGAGGGCTGACCCTGGACCATGACAAACTCTCCAAGATAATGCCATGTTATAAAATCCCTCATAAAACCCCAATCTTTCTTCCCACAAATATGCCCATGATCGGAATTCTAAAATTGCAGAAAAACATTTATAAAATCAAAATCATCTTACCCTCACCGTCCAGAGAATCACTGTTAATATGTTGTTTCATCCCAATTAGTTAGTTTAACAGAGTTAAAATCGAATTGTATGCTTGTCTACTTTGCCTTTTTCTTTGCATTATAAAGCATTAAGACCAGATACAGTCTGAATTTATACATCAGCCATAAACACAACCATTTAAATTGTATAATATCATATCTAGTGAAATTTTCAAAGTACTTAATTAATATTCCTGCTGGATATTTGGGTATCCTCTAAAATTTTTTGCTCTTCTATAAAAAATACTATAATGGTCATACTAATGCAAAAGGTTTATTCTCTATCTGGGAACAATTCCTTGGTTCAAGTCCTCATTTTTTATTCATAAGTTTACTCATCTTCCTATTTTTATAGTGTTATGGTTTGGATATGAGGTATCCCTGCAAAGGTCATCTGTTAATGCAGGAATGTTTGCAAGTAAAGTGATTGGACTATGAAAGCTATAATCTAATCAGTTCATCCTAGTTTGGACTACCTGGGTAGTAACTGTTGGCATGTGGGGTGCAGCTGGAGGACATAGGTCATTGGGTGTGCCCTATAAGGCTTCATCTTCCCTGAAGCCCTTTTCCTCTTTTTCTGCTTCCAGGTGGTCATAGGGTGAACTGCTTTCTTCTGCCTTGCCCTTCAGCCATGATGTGCTACCTCAAGTTGAGCCCAGAGCAACAAACTGATTATCTACGGCCTGAGACTTCTGAAACCATAAGCCCCAAATAAGCTTTCCCTCCAACTTGTTCTTGTCAGGTATTTTGATCACAGTGACACAAAGCTGACTAAAACAGAAATTGGTACTGAGAAGTGGGGTTACTGCTATGACTAACCTGACCACATGGTTCAGAAGTCTTTGGAGCTGGTTTGTGGGAGGAATTTGAAAAAGTTTGGAAATGCAGGATGGAAAAGATTTAGACTGCATGTAGAGATTAATGAGTGATTCTGGTGGAAGTTCAGAAGACCAGAATGCCAATAGCAATGTGAATTGTGCTCATGAGTTTTCAGAGGAAACTGAGGGCTCTATTGGGAAGAACTTGTTTACATTTTCCCCATGTCCTGAGACTTTGTGTGAGGCTGAATTTAAAAGTGATGAACAATTAATCTGATGGAGGGGATTTTAGCACAGCAGAGCAACCAAGTTGTGGCATGGATGTTGTTGGCAGCTTTTAGCCAGGTTTACTGTGAGAATCAGGAGCAAAAAGCAGAGCTAAAGGATTTTTAAAAACTTGCAGTTTGACCAGAAAAGTACATGTAAATTGGGTCTAAGAAAGTTGGGCTTATTGAAGAGATTATAGCCCCTTCAGAGATGCTAAATATTTTGCAGAGACAGTAGGAAAGATACCTGGAAGGTATCTTAGAAATTTGCAAGACCACACTCACTGGAGGCTCATGGGTGTAGAAGAGAAAATTCCTCTGAGAGAATTCATGGGGGTACCTAGGTAGCACAGGGAAGCCTAGGAAGTTGTTTCACTGTATTCAGCCACCAAGGTACTCAGAGGTCACTGCAGCCATGATTTTAAGAGGTTCAGCTACTGTACAAGCTGGCATCAGACTTGGGCATTACCCCCATAATAGAATGCTTCTATAGAAGCATTGCTTCTATAGAAATGCAGGATGCTGGAGTTCAGGAAGCTTCCACTGAGATTCAAAATGATGCCCTGGGAGGCCAGGTATAGCAGGGTCAGAGTCCCTGCAGGCTGCCCCTGAGAGGGCAGTGCATGAAGCTGTAAAGGTGAAGCTGAAGCTGGAGGAGACTCCAGGAATTAAGAGATGCCAGTAACTTGGACTGCCTTCTAAGAAAAGCAGCTCACTGCAGAGAGAACCAGGCTAAGAGAGAGCCCATGTTCACTGAAATGAGCAAGACCAAAGGGGCAGAGCTACCAAAGCCCTTTGGAAATATCTGCATGGACATGTGTCTCAGATGCTGTTGGAGGGCGAAGGGACCCGGTTGCCCAGCTGTATTTTGGTCTTGTTTTGGTCCCATCCCTTCTTTCTTTGCTCCTATTCTTCCCTTTTGAATTGGGAATGTTTATTCTGTCGTACTGTGTATGGGATGTATGTAACTAACTTGCTTCTTATTTTTATAGAGGCTCATAGCTAAAAATTTGCCTTGAGTCTCAGAGGGGACTTTGGACTTGGACTTTTGGGGCAATGCTGAAACTGTTAAGAACATGGGACTCTTAGAAATGAACAAAATGCATTTTGTACTGTGAGATGGACATTAATTTTGAGGGGCCAGGGGCATAATGTTATGGGTGCTCCTTCATGTTGGGCCCAGAGCAATGGACTGAAATTTCTGAAACCATGAGCCCCAAATAAACTTTCCCTCCTCTAAGTTGTTCTTATCAGGGATTTTGGTCTCAGCAATGCAAAGCTGACTGAAATATACATCTAATAGCCTATTGGACTACTGCTGCATTTGACAATGAACAAGCTCCAAGCAGAGCAGTGAGGAGTGTGAGCCACCCTTTGCATCAGCCTGAGTACATTAATGTTTCCTGCTTCAGGAGAAACTACCCTCGAGTCTGAGCTGGGGAACTGCTGGCAGGTGAAAGTGATAGCAGCTGATGAGAGCAGAAAGTTGGTGGGGGAGGCAGAGAAGGATGCCCCTCATCCCCATCCTTAAAATCTGGGCCAATGGATCTATACTAGGTTAACTTTGACACCAGTCAGAACAATGCAACACTTCACTCTATTTCAATTAGGTCCTTTATTGCTTTATCAATCCTCAAAATAGTCCTGACTCTAAAATAGCTTCTAATCTCAAATTCACTTTACTAAGACTCTGAAACATTAAGTGCCTTGTTCAAAGTCAGGCATATAATAAGTGGTAAAGTTATATTCAAATCCAGAGCTGCCCCCTTTAAGGTCTATTTCACCCTAATATTTCCTCCCCAGCAGCTATGTTGGAGTGCAGGGGAAAATAATCCAGGCTATTGGAGCTATTATTTTTTAAGGTGTTTAAGAGGCAATGGTGGCAAGAATCAATCTGTAATTCTAAACAAACACAGTTTAAAAATCCCACATGGACTATCTTGCACATAGATCCACCTGAGACCCCTGGTTTGAGTGATAATAGAAGCAGCTGGAGATTTGCAGCAGTTATGGGAGATTATATATGTTCAGGGAGCTCTGAGGTCTAAGCACTCCACTATCTATAATTGAAAATGTACTGGAGCAAATGGAAGCTTGTGATCCCATGTGTATTTTATCAGATGCTTTGGACATTAAAGGAATTCCTGGAAAAATTATAAATTGGAACACTTGTCACGTAGTGGTAACAGAAAAAAAATCAGACTGAGACTTCAGAAAGAAAAGAATAAATTGCCCATAAAATAATTCATTATAGTCTTGCAGTTGGAATTGGTTATGAGAGGGTAATGTGGTATAAAAGATAAGAAATAGAATTTTTTAAATGTATGGGAGCCACTGCTAATTCTTTATACAGGAATGAGAATAACTGTGCAGAGACAATTAATTGTTCTGCACAGAATGCAAAAGAAAAACAAACATAAGCAATAACAGGAGAAGTAGAAGAAAGATATTTTTCTTTATTTCCAATTCTAGAAGCAGGAATTCCACTCACAATAAAACCAACAAATTGCTTTTGCAATAGAAAAACTACAAAAACATAAAAAGTGTGCCCTCATTTTCTGATAAAAATTTCATAAGAGAGATTCTTCCAACAAAGAATCTAAAAGTCAATTTTAGGAAAAGGTACAGGTATATTATTTAATTAAGTGCTGTAAAGGTACTTCCAGATGAAATCGTGACAAGGATTGTCCATATTCCAAATTCCACCCCCCTGCAAAATCACCAACAAAACATGCAAATTGGATCCAATATATAAGAAATTATAAATTGGTCCCTGAGAAAATAGTATTAATGGACCAGATTAATGGAATCTAATGAATGACATGAGATAAGTTTACCAGGAAAGATTAGCAGACCTAGAAAGCAAATGAGAGAAGGTCCCAGCGAGGAGGGGTAGAACTTGAGGGCAAGAGTGGGTTGAGTTGCTGATGAGAAATGCATCCCTGTAACACTGTGGACTGCCAGCAGTGGGCCCGACACTGAAGACCACTGCAGAGATTTGTACCAGGTAGAAATGTATAGAAACAGTAGAGAAGTAGGTTTTGTGTGTGGTGTGGTATGGTGTGGTGCAGTGTGGCATGCTGTGGGCATCTGAGTGTTGCAGCAAAGTCCTCCATAGGGTTCTACTTTGTAACAGTGTAGTTAAAAGGAAGCCTGCCCTTTGGAAAGAGGAGGTAATCTACCTTCCCTCCTGTTTTAGTCAGTCTTTAAGCTTCTGTGACTAACTGACCTGACCAGAACAATTTTAGAGGAGATAAAGTTTATTTCCTGGCTAATGGTTTCAGAGGTTTCAGTCCTTAGATGGCAGGCTCCCTTCCCCTGGGCTCGAGGTGAGGCAGAACATCATGGCTGAAGAGTGTGGTGGAGGGAACCAGCTCAAATGATGATCAGGAAGCAGAGAGACAACACTTGCCAGATACAAATTATATATCCCAAAAGCATGCCCCCAGTGCCCCACCTCCTCCATCCACACCCTACCCATCTTCAGTTACCAGTTAGTCCCATCAGGGGATCAATCCACTGAGTTAAGGCTCTCATAACTCAGTCATTTCTCCTCTGAATGCTCTGGCATTGTCTCGCACATGAGCTTTTGGGGAACATCTAATAATTAAACCATAACACCTTCTCTTTGATTTTTTCAGCTTATCTGCATCTAAAATTTTATCTATAAAAATTTTAGATGAAAAGACACACTCTCTGATAGAACCAATGGAGTTCCATTCTCAATAATAGGCAGACGTACTTTAGGACAACAAAACTAACAAATGTTCTGCTGTTCAAAGAAGAGGTTCTATTGAAGGTATTCTCCTTCTCTTACGCTGTGTTCATCCAGTGTTGGTGTCAGCGTTGTCCTAGACTGGAAACTTACAACTTTTTCTATGAGCAGCAATAGTTTAACCCACACAAGAACTCCCCATTTAAAAGGTAAGCCAAAACTCAGTTGTAAAAGAAACTACATTCAATACTATTGGGGAGAGAACTCTCAATCTTTTCCAATTTTTCTTCTTTTTACTAAGTCATTTTAGAATAGAAAAGATTTTTTATTTTGTGAATCAAATTTCTGTGTGACTTACCTAAAAAAAAAATCAGTAAAGATAATAATAGGTCTATTTTAAAACTTTTGAGCAACCACCCCTGAACAGAATAAATATGCCACACATGATCATTTTCATTATTTTTAAAGTTAAATATTACAGTCAACAGCAAAGAAAAGTAGAACTGAGGTTGAGAGAGCAGAAGACAAATTACTGAACAAATTCAGCACATGACGACATTCATTCCTCTGAAATAGACTATACAAGTGAAGATTGTAAAGCAGATTCTATTTTCAGTAAATATAAGGAAGTTGGTGACGATGTCATTCTAAAACAGAGAAAAACTAAAAAATACAAAATGACCAAAAGAAAAGGAGATCCCTCTTAAATCTGAATTCAGCATTGTGACTGATCAGTCATTTGACAGCACTCTGGCAATTATCACAGGAAAAGGTCTGTCCATTCTTAGGACATGATACAAAGGCACACAGTCTTCAGCGTCAGTCTAGAGGCTCTAGTGCACCCCACCCTCAGCAACAAGAAGCAGTCACCTCCAATGTAATTTCTTTATCACAGAGTCTCCCAGTGCCCAGTTTATCAAGGGTTAAACTTATGTATCCAACAGCTCCTCAACTCAGAAAATGAGAAAAAAATCTTCTGGTTAAAGAAATTGCAGGTTCTAAAGTATGTTGATGCTTGCAAAGGATATTGTAATAGGATACTATCTTTAAGTTTTTTCTATAAATATTCCTAAATTGTTCTGTGATTACTTCCTTTGAAAATTAAGAGACAATGATGAGGTTTGGAGAAATGTCTCTTAATTTCCTTTTAAATAACCCAGATTTCCTCATTTTCCATCAATGAGATCACAAATGCAGATCTCTAAACAGCATGTCGGTTTAATTTACAAGAAATCTTCATGTAGAGTCATTAAGATCCACAGTCCCCCTTCTTACTTGAGCTAGGTTTTTAATTTTCTCAAGCTCATATCAACTAATGGTAAAACACTTATCTGGAAAAGTAAAATTTATTCTTTCCACTTTTACTTTCAAAGATCTTTATTACCTTTTGTTAAATAAAATAGGTATGGAAAATACTGAAGCTTCCAAAATGCTCCTAGATTTCCCCTAGCTGTATATTATTCACACTAAGTAGGAAATATATTCTGATCCAGTAAGTGTACTAGACACATAAAATAAATTTGGGTTTATTTCCAAATTTTTATTACCAAGAATATTAACTTAACATATTAAAAACCTTTTCAGCAAAGCCTATAATTGACCTAAAGGGCCTGATATATTTGAACAGTGACCTAGAAACTTAAGGGAATGGGTTACATAAGGCTGATATAAAGTTGATCTCTTGGAACCAAATCACATTGAACCCTCATTCTCTGCCTTCTAGAGATCTGGGGATTCAAACTTGTATTAGACATGGGACACGGTCTCAACAGACTCACAGTACAACTTTCATATTCTAGGCTTTGTCCAAACAGCCATGGTTCATTGAACTGTTTACCATCCAAGAGCTCTAACATTTTCCTGAAAGCCTTCTTCCATTCTGGAGAGTTGCCTGGGAGAGAATATTTCCAAGTTTTATTTCTTGTTTCTGAACCTTTTCTTGAACACATTTCTTTCTCTCTCTGTTCTCCCCTTGGTCTTTACACTTTGGATTTTCTCTTGGTACCTAAATACATTGCTTAGGACTTCAACTCCACCCAGGCCTGTATCTCACAGTGCCTGTGGTCTTTATCTTGGTGGACCCCAGAACTCTAGCTGGCCCTGGGCCTTGGCCCTCTTGCTCCTGCTGGGAAGTCAGGGAATCTTCTGAGTGAAATGACCTTAGTGAGCTTTAGGAAAATGCAAGAACACTTACATTGATCTCATAAGGACATTACGGTGTCAAGTGCTCAAAATTAATGACAATAATGCAGTATCATTTTATCCTTAGGTATCCCTATTTACAGGTGAGGAAACAGGTTCACGTGCATTGCCTTGCCAAAGTTCACACAGCTTGCAAATGTGAGGGACAGAGCTAATGTTCAGTTCCAAGTTTGTTGAGCTCCAAGTTGCACTTCATGTAAGAGTATACAGTTTTTTGTTTCATTTCATTTTTAATGATAGCACCTTCAACAGTCAAGTACCTCCAACACTCAGTAAGTCAGTATGGCAAAGACTATAATTAGGAGGACCTGGAGGCCATCACTATCAAAAAGAGTAGTTCCTAAAATTAAGTGCTTAATATATGCCAGGTACTAGGCTATGTACTTTTCAGAAGCCATCCTGTTTCAACCTCAAAAGTAACCCTATGGGTTATGCAATATTGTTATTCCATTTTTTAAGGAAAAGAAAAATCTGCAACTCAGATGTTAAGTAACTAGTTGAAAGACTATAGCTATTAGCCAATAGAGCTGAAATACCTTAAATCCAGAGACCAGGTCACCAATCATGATGCCTATCCACCCTACGTAGCTGCCAGTCTACTCATTTTTCACCTTGACAGATGTGAGGAAGTTCCATATCAATAGGGATTCATGCCATCCCCTTGCTTAGACAGCATCCCTTTCCTCCTAATAATTCCCACAGCTTCCAACTCCATCTACAAGATCTATCATTGCTGACCTAGGATGATCTTACCAATAAGTATAACTAGAAAAAAATGGGTCTCAAAGCAAAGTCTGAATTAGACTCTGCTTACCCCTTCCATGCAGGGGCTGCCAATGTCCATGAAGAACACACATCTCTATCTCATGCTCTAGGGATCCTATAATCTGTTTCAAAGTCAGAAGAGATCAAAGTGCTTAGAAGGTATGAATTTGCAAAAGATGGAAATCTTGGTTTAGGAAAATCAAATACATTTTACCAAGGTAATTATATAGTGTGATATTGTTTATATGAGTGTTACTTAGACTGACTTCCTTGCTGTAAGATTATTTGGGATGGTTTTTAAATGCAGGTTCCTAGATTTCCTTTGGCCTTTCTCCAAAGACTCCAAAGGGTGTGTGGGGCTTGGTCATCTTCATTTAACAATTAATGAGCTCCCCCAGTGTTTTGGATATAGATTCACACTGGAACCCTCTGCCTCTTTGTGTTATATACAAATTGTTTTTGCAACTGCTTGACAGATTAAGGATCAAGATTTGTTACTTCTTACTTCAGAGCTGACAGAATAATTAATCACTCCTATCATTATCAGAATAGATTATAGATGTTATAGACATTCAACTATTTTGAAAATTTTATATACTTATTGTCATGGAGGCCCACACACAAAATTTAATTCAAGCCCTTTTTTGCATATTATGTCAAACTGATTTTTAACTGCTTTAGCCCAACTACTGCAGTGAGATGTTAATCAGTACTTTGAGAACAAAGTTTTACACTAAAACAACTTGGGGAACTGCTTTACTAAATCCTGAGGATTCATAATACATACTAAAGATTTGAGGTGCTCCAGAGGAAAAACAAAAAACATGTTAATTTCAATACTTTAAAAACAATTTTATAAACAAATTTATTTGGACTGAGGAGTCTCCTCCTTCTCCTCCTCCTCTTTTTTCTCCTCCTCCTCCTTCTCTTCCTCTTCCCCGCCCTCCTCCTCCTCCTCTTTTTCTTTCTACACATTTTTTACCACCACTTTTCTTAGCCCAGAATTCGTTTTATTCAACAAATATATTTTGCAACTATGTGTGACAACTATAAGATAGGCAGAGTTTTAGATTCACGGATATAACGGCGAATAAACCAGACAAACTACTGGATAGCCACATTCTTATCATTTGAAAATTGTCAAGTCACAAATGTTCCTCATGGCCAAAGGGGCGTGATGCAAAGCAATCGGCTACATTGCTTCAGTTCCACCATGGACCTTACTTTGTTTACAGTTGAGAAAGACTTCAAGAATCTCCAAACTCAGAGCTGCTTCAGAGCTAGGCTTGATGAAGAAAGGGACTTTCCAGATGGCTGCATCTCCAATTGAGCTCTGCACTGTTACAGAACCTGCCCTGTCATACTTAGTACAGTGGCCACTTCAAAACAGGTCCTTGAACTAGTTGTTGAATCAGAATTTAAACTGCAAATTTTGTATATTAGGCAGTAGTTTCTTCTAGCATAGAATACTGCTGACATTGTTAAGATGATTTTGAATGTCCACTGAAAAATGATGCAAATAATTGATAACTTGGACAGATAAAGCTTTGTTATTATACTTTGGTTGCTGTTGTGTTACTAGTTTTTCTCCTGAAATAAGGAACACTAAATGAGTCCACTGAAAGAGCAGGCCTTCCTACTCCTTCTCCCACTGCTTTGAGAATGACTAAAAGAAAGTTACATCATTGACTTCTCTAAGAATTGATTTGGGAGTTTTACTTATTTTAATGACCAAACCAACAATAAGTATTCCTGCCTATAAATTCTATACTGACCATATATATATAATAATTATATATATACATATATATACACATATATATATGCATTATATATACATAGTTTCTTTAGTTCTCTCCTGTGGCAGAGGGTAGAGTAGGAGGCATCTGGGAGTTGAATAGGTCAAGAGTTGGTGGTCAAAACCCAAGTCATGTAATCAGACATGTAGCAAGCTGTGGCCTCCTCTGCTTGGCCCAGCTATAACTTAGCTGTGTACCTCAACCTGTCACAACCTAACACCCTTGTAACCCTCTGGAAGAATAAGTCGACTTACTCTGTCCCCTGACACTGCAGACCTAAGCTGGGCACACCCTGCCTGTTCACACAGTGACAGATCTTGCCCAATCCCACACACCCACATTACAGCCTTAACTTTGGATACCTGTGTGCTGTTCCCATTTGTATCTTGTTCAATAATAATACTTTCCTTTGGAATATGAGCAAAATTCACAAAATCAGATGCCTAGACTAGAGAAAATATACTTATGCCTTTGAGTATATATATTTACTTATTTTATATCTTTATTTCTTTGACAGCACAATTATTCTGCACCTATTTAAGAAGAATATTTAGTGAAGGCCTACTATCTACCAGGTATTCTTTCAGGGGCTGGACATACATTTGGGAAAAATAAGACAATGTTTGAAATCAGAAGTACATTTTCTGGAGCCATGTATGATCCAATTCCAAATGGACCAAATAATATACAAAACTAAGATAACTTCTGAAGTCATGTGACAGCATCATGGGGGTGTCTATCAGACTCTCCCAGAATCCCTCCAACTTCTTCCTCTTTTAGGGACACCTACGGAATCCTATTCTCAGCTGGAGGACTTTCAAAAAGAATGCTACAGAGAAAACATGAATGGAAAAAAACATGGCTCATTTGGGAGATAGAATTAATTAAAAGTATTGAAGTGGAGATGGAATTAGATGACCTAAATCCCTTGTGTTGGGAAATACAGAACACGGGTTATGTTGTAATGGTTGAGAATTCCCTCCCAGGAGGCCATTAGAGGTGATACACCTACCATATGAAGCTGACCCCCCAGCACAAGAAAGGAAAACACTCAAGTTTTGTTTGCTTTATAACCTTAAATGTGAGAACTAATTTCTGATTTAAAGAGAGGAAATAGTAAATAAGAAACCAGCATTTTGTCACAAAAAGCTAGATTTCAGTCTTATAGTAGAGAAATTTGAAATTTTTCTATCAATCATTGATTAACCCATGGGCTTCTATTTTGTCTATATTGTTTTCCACTGAATAAAATCTACATGGAGTCTTCTTAAGTGCTTTCTGGATAGTGAAACTACATGTCGTGCATAAATGCAATATGTGTGTGTATTTGCACACAAACTTTATAACACTAAGTAGTTCATTTCTTAACTTGTTTGTGATATCATTTTATGAGGTAGCTTTGAACAAAAAGGTGGTGGTAACTGCAGGTATTTGTGTTTGTTGCGGGAAAATAAAAGCTTTTTCCTTAATTTCTCTGATGTATGTAATGTTTGAGATTTATCGAAATAGCATCCTTTCCCCCAGAGAATTAAAATACCCCCAGGCAGAAAAATAATCCTGCCACAATTAACTAACAGATAGTCTTTTTCATCAGCTACTCAAGTATAGGATGCAGAAAATTGAGAAAAAAAATTTGCAAAAGTACATATTTCCCTAATATAGCTCAATCAAAAGAAAGCCTAGAATTATCAAAGTTGTCTGTCTGCTTTGTTCCTCTGCCCTGTCCGTCCTCTCCTCCACCAGATGGGTATCCTGCAGTTTCAGAGGTGGCAATGCAGTCAAGGACAGTGATTCACAATCTCACTGGTCAGCTTGTTCTGTTATTTCCAATCCCACCAAAGCTCTCAGTATTATAGGAATATTCTTACAGGGAAGGGAGAATAAATCCCTCCTTTCCAAGGTAAAACTTCATCACCAAAATCCTGAGTTTTCGTTTTGACCCCTCTGTAGCCCCTGGAGGCTGCCTTTCTCCACACATTAGTGTTCTGAGGTCGCTGTCCAGGGCTTGCTTTCCCCTCTCACAGCACTAGACTCTCAACCATTTCCTCCTACTTGGCCCTCTCTCCTCCCTCAGTTCCCCATCACCTCTCAAGCCTGGCTTTCCTGTTTCTCCTTCTCTGCCAGTCTTGCCTTCTTATCTTTTAAATATTGCCATTCCCCTTGGTTCTCTTTCATGTCCTATA
This sequence comes from Glaucomys volans, assembly GCA_020662805.1. Classification (NCBI taxonomy): domain Eukaryota; kingdom Metazoa; phylum Chordata; class Mammalia; order Rodentia; family Sciuridae; genus Glaucomys; species Glaucomys volans. The sequence goes on from JAJEJO010003003.1 coordinate 107,145, forward strand.
TTCTCTCTCTAAGTTGGGTTTCTTTAGAAAAGTCACTTCCCTGGTGGGGTGTAGTGGCACATGCCTGTAATCTCATGACTCCAGAGGCTGAGATAGGAGGATTGCAAGTTCAAGGCCAACCTCAGCAACTTAGACTCTATCTCAAATTAAGAAATAAAGATACTATGCTGGGAAGTTTCTGGTGACTGCACAGCCTGTGCAACCTGCGAGCCCTGGAAGTCGCTTGGGAGGACGTTGGGTCACCCCGGAAACCCACAAAGTTTAGAATCCATCTTCAGGAGTCTGTCTTCTCTGCTGTGTGAGGCCCACATGGCTCTGGCTGAGGCTGTCTCCCTGTGAGCTGCAGGTGTTATAAGACCCATAGGAAGGATGTCTGGACTCCCCAGAAGGCAGGAAATGAATTCAGTGGCCTTTGAGGATGTGACTGTGAACTTTACCCAGGAGGAATGGGCTTTGTTGGATCCTTCCCAGAAGTATCTCCACAGAGATGTGATGCAGGAAGTCCTCAGAAACCTGGCCTATATAGGAAACAGATGGGAGAATCAGAACACCAATCCCCAGAGAGATCAAAGGCACATAATATCTCACTCTGTAAATAAGTCATATGAGATCAGGGAGTGTGGATGGAAGCCATGTGAAATTAAACAGAGCAGAGCATCTTCAATTTCTCATGCAAGTGTTCAACAAGAAGTGTCAGTGCACAGTGTGAAGGAACCTTATGAATGTCTGACATGTGGAAAAGGTTTCAGTTGTTCCTTGTGTTTTCAAAAATATCGATGATCTCACAGTGGTGGCACAGCTTACAGAAGTAAAGAATGTGGGAAAGCCTTTGCTGTATCCTGGTGTCTTCACAGACATGCATGGACTCATACTGGGGAGAAGCCCTATGAATGTAAGCAATGTGGGAAAGTCTTCATTGCTTCATATTACCTTTGAAAACATGAGCGAACTTATATAGGAGAGAAGCCCTATGAATGTAAGCAGTGTGGGAAAGTCTTCGCTACTTCATTTTACCTTTCAATACATGACTGAATTCATACAGGAGAGAAGCCCTATGAATGTAAGCAATGTGGGAAAGTCTTCATTGCTTCATATTACCTTTGAAAACATGAGCGAACTTATATAGGAGAGAAGCCCTATGAATGTAAGCAATGTGGGAAAGCCTTCACTGATGCCTCTTCCCTTTGGCAACATAAACGAACTCATACTGGAGAGAAGCCCTATGAATGTAAGCAGTGTGGGAAAGCCTTCACTACTTCCTCTTCCCTTCAAATACATAAACAAATTCATTCTGGAGAGAAGCCCTATGAATGTAAGCAGTGTGGGAAAGCCTTCATCACTTCCGCTTACCTTCAAAAACATAAACGAACTCATACTGGAGAGAAGCCCTATGAATGTAAACAATGTGGTAAAACCTTCACTATTTCCTCTTACCTTAAAATACATAAACAAATTCATACTGGAAAGAAGCCCTATGAATGAAAGCAGTGTGGGAAAGCCTACAGTGATGCCTCTTCCCTTCAGCAACATAAAGGAACTCATGCTGGAGAGAGGCCCTATGATTGAAAGCAATGCGGGAAGGCCTTTGCTGCATCTAGTGATTTTCGCTCACATGAAATGAATCATACTAGAGTGAAACCCCACAAATATAAATAATGTGGGTAAACCTTCAGTAGGTCTGTTAACCTTGCACACATGGAAGAATTCATACTAGAGAGACGCCCTTGTTTGAGAACCATGTGGGACAGCCTAACTACATCCAGTCAACTTCACGCACATGAATGTGCTCAGTGCTCAGTGTGGGACAATCTTTAGTGAGATCCAAATCTTAGTCTTCACCAGGATTTTCTCCCTAAAGTAGGTCTATTATACTTCCCAAAAAGATTCTCCAGTGCCATCAGGAGAGAGAGAGAGTCAGACCCACCCTAATCCCTCCCCCTCCCCATAGCCCAACCCTAATCCCTTCCCAAGCCCTCTAGCCCTGTCCTAATCCCTTCCTGCACCCTATAAATGCTGGCAACAAAAGAACTAATGCGCAATCTCCCAGCACCCCGCTTTTAGGTGTAAGGGTGATCATCGCTGCCCAGTTTAAAAAGTAAAGGCTTCTTTGGCTTTACATGATCTGCTTGGATGATCTTATTTTCATCGGGTACAACATTTGGAGGCCCTAGCGAGATTTGATTTCTCCAAGCCTTCACGCCTAAATTGGCCTCCTGTGATGGTTGCCTTGGGAGTTCTACCCTGAGTAGAGGGGAGCTCCTGAGAGACGTGCCTCATCCTCACTCTTGGGGGGACCCCAGCCCATCTTAAGGAAGCTCTTCTGGACCAAGCCACCTGGCATCCTGTCTGTTTCAATGAGTCAGCTATCTGTATCTGGGGGATGTGGTGAGACTGGATGCAGTGGCTTACACCAGTTCCAGGTCAGGGTGAGACGTCGCTCCTGTTCCCTGGTGGACCTCCTCCATGAGGTCCAGTCTGGTGGCCCTCCTTCAGGGGGTCCAGTCTGGTGGGCCTCCTCCAGGGGTCCAGTCTGGTGAACCTCCTCCAGGGGATCCAGTCTGGTGGGCCTCTTCTGGGGGTCCCGCTGTCTGAGGCCGGGCCCGCTCGGCTACTCTGTGGGTAACTGATGCATAGCCGCTGCCTGGGGCTGGTTGGCTCAGCTGCCACGAGGGTGGTTGACTCGTAGCCACCATCTGGGGCCAGGTCTGCTCCGCCACCACGTGGCTGGCTGATGGGTAGCCGCCGCTGCCTGGGGCCGGGTCTGCTTGGCCTCCCTGTGGGCCCCAGTCCAATAGGCCTCCCCGTGGGGCCTAATCTGGTAGGCCTTCTATGTGGCCTAATCTAGTAGGCCTCCCTGTGGGGTCTAATCTCGTCATTGTCTGTCTGTATTTGTCTTGTTAGTCTGGTCTGGGCCATTTGTGTTTTCTGTGTTTTGGCTTTGCTTTCTATGTAGCATCTCTCTCCAGGACAGTCTCCTGTGGGACAGAATCAGTCAACCATGTGCCCCACTGTTCTGACTTGTTCTTTAGATAATCTTCAGGACTTCCAAGAATGTGCTGTGCCGCTGACTAAGGAACTTTTGTTAATGGATGTAACTTAAGAAAATTTTGTAAATCAGAATGGCCCACTTTCGAGGTTGATTGGCACCCTCAGGACATTGGGCAGCCAATCATCTGGACCAGGTGCCTTAACATGCTAATAAGCCAAAATGGCTTAAGCATTGCCTTTCAGATTCCATGTCCTCTAGTTCAGGAACTAGGAGGGGCTGCACTGGTTTGTGACAATGGCCAGACCAGACTTAAATGCAGCTCAAGCTGCTACCAATCCCTCAAGACTCACGTAACTCTGCCAAAAGCCATTTCCAAATCCAGGGGCCAAAGGAGGGAGAAGATGGCTTGAGGGCACCCCGGCACCTGCCCTCTCACCCTCCCGAGGGGGAGAAGGAACCAGGTCCAAACCCCCTACAGCGTTACAGCACCCCCACAGCAAATTGTTTTACAATATGTAAATGACATGTGCCTCCACCCAGGAGGAATAACAAAAGCCCGTTACAGAACTCTTAAGCATTCATACCCTGTCCTGATAAAAATGGTTAAAATGCCGGAGACATCAAGTTTCTGCTGGAACCAAATCTCAAGTAGAACTTATATTTAAATGATAATAGAGGAAGCAAAAAGCCCAGTAGACCAATTTCTAACCCAAGAAAAAAAGAAAACAAAACCAAAAGAGTGTTTTACTTGAAAATAACTAACAGCTGGCCGAGTACTTGTTGAGCTCATAACTTTTGGTCAGTCCTATTTTTTATTCAACTTAGATTTTTGAACATCTTGTTACATTGCAATGGAGATAAAAGTTCGATTTAAATTTGGTAAATAAATGAAGGTAAAATATATCTAACCTCACAAGTCTCTAGGTGGTCAACTAATAAAATGTTGATGTCTATAAAATGTGTAATATCAATTGTTTTTTTAGGACTTTTCCACAGGAAAGAGATGGCAAATACTATTCAAAATACTAGTCTGATCTTGGTTGTTATAATAGAATAAGTAAATAAAGTTAATATATTACACTTTAAATTCCATGGGGTGACATGCTTTACCATTATTGGTGTTTTCATGGATTGGTAAATAAAGGGATTTGGAATTGTTTTTTATCATCCCTGAGAGCAAGGTTACTAAGAGTGAAATCCTAATAATTTGTCTAAACTCAGAAATTTCATAGGAGTTGTTTTAGAATACGAACAAGGAAGGAGTCAACAGATTGGAAAGGGAAAGTGGAAAGTTCTAGGTATGAAAATATATTCAGTAAAAGGAAAAGGAAAATATTTCTGGGTAAGAAAGTCTGTGTGTAGGTAAAGGCCAAATTCCAGTAAGTTTTTGTGTAACTAAGTAGTTATATGTATGTGAGACCGTCAATTAGAAACTGTTTAAGGTTTTCCCCTAAGATCAAATGTTGATGGGCTAATATAAATCAAAGTGTAATCAATATGTTAAAATGACAAGGATTTCTTTAAGTTTTATTCTTTGGAGCAATTGGTCTTAGAGATTGGAGTTTATACTATTGTGGTTAAATAACTGGTGGGGTATTGTGCTATGTTGCAGAGCCTAGGGTTTTTTTCTTGAAAAACTAGGTTTGGTTGCTCTTTGTATATTCATGTGTCCATGTCTTCCAGGTACACAGGTCTTTAGAGCAGAGAATTTGTTGGGCTGCTGTTCTCCAGGTTACACTTGTCTGTGTTGGTAGTTTCAGGCTTGTGGGAATGGCAAATTTTATTGGGGACTTATTTTTATCATTTAATGTTCTGTAACAACCTGCTATCAATAGGGTATATGTAAATTTGTTACTTTTTACACTGAGATCAAGATTTAAATGTAAATGTATTTAAAGTTAGTGAGAGCCTGATTTGTTTA
>JAJEJO010003003.1:112931-148836 GCA_020662805.1 Glaucomys volans
GTGAGAGATTGACTTCTACCATGTCATGATATTCTGTATTAATCTCATTTTGGTACTTATGTCATTTTGTTTCTCTCTCATAGAAGTACCCACCCCAGATGACTTTACAATCTGCTCTTCCCAAGCAGACTTCTGCTCCTCATTGACCAGATTTCTAAAAGGAACTTCAAACTGTTTCCCCAGACTCCGCCCCCTTCCAGCTCAAAGCAGCAAGAGGGGTTGGTGCCCCCTCTCCTTACAGCAGTAAAAAGTTCCTAATTAAGGACAGGCAGTTAGTGTAGAATAAGAAATCTGGTCAAATTGAGGAATGGAACCCATCAAAGTCTGGGAAGTTGGAAACTGAAAAACCACTAGTTTCCTAAACAAGAATTTGTTAGTGTTGATAAGACCATTGGGGAATGTTACACTTTCCAAAAAGATTCTCCAATGCCATCAGGAGAGAGTCAACCCCACCCTAATCCCTCCCCCTCCCTATAGCCCAACCATAATCCCTTCCCGTGCCCTGTAGTTTGCCCTAATCCTTTCCCACGTTCCTACAAATACTGGCAACAAAAGTACTAACACGCAGTCCCCCGGCACCTCGCTTTTAGGTGTAAGGGTGATCTTGGTGGCCAGCTTAAAAAATAAAGGCTTCTTTGGGCTAAAAAAAAAAAGAAAGAAAGAAAGAAAGAAAGAAAGAAAGAAGACTGGAGATGTGGCTCAGTGGTAAAGAACCCCTGGGTTAATCCCCAGTACCAAAAAAGAAAAGAAGGCACTTCCCCTCTCTGATCTTCAGTTTGCACTTAAGTGGTAGCAAGAAAGATGATAGACTAGTTTTGCTTTTTAAAATAGTTTTTGAGGTTTAATTCCATCCTCAAATTCTGTGATAGTAATTCAGAGGAAATAAATGACAGTGGAGACAGCTACCGGCCCTGGATAAAAAAAGCTGGGCTAGGAGAATGTAGGTGGGGAAAGGACAAAGTGAGAGAACAGGCACCCCAGTTCAGAACAGAACCCTGCAGGTGGACAAGGGGAGGACTGATGAGTGCTCCTACAGGAGCAGGGCCCAGTAACCCTGGGGATACCACTGAAATTCTCTAAGAGATATCAATGGCACCACAGAAATGGGACATAAGTCACAAAGGGGAGGCCAGAGAAGTATCTGAATGTGCTCGCCCCTTCTCTCACTTCCTAACTCAAGAGCAAGATAGAAACTGCACTCTGAGAGGATGCTCACTGCTCACCTGGTTTAGCTCCAGGAAGCTAACAGTCTGATAATTGAGTCTAATATTCAATGAGGACTCAAGCAGGATTCAAAACAGTAGCTAAAGTAAGTTTTTGTTGGTGCATAATAAATGTACATAATAGATGGTTTCACTGTGGCATATTCATACCTGCATAAAACAAAATTTGATCAATTTTGCTCCCCAATCAATGATTCTGTAAGGAAAAAAGGAGGCTTTCTTAATAATATAGATGCTCTAGAATGAAAACTCTACACACATGATTTATAGGTAACACATGTACAGACTATAAAGAATATTCATTTGAAAGCTGATATAAATGCCCAGCTCTTCCTCCCCGGGTGAAAAAGCATTCATCAGAGGAAATAGCCTCAGTTCTGTCTGCTCTGGTTGTTGATTCCCCAAATCGCACCCTGCCTGAACTGGGATTTCTCTTCTTGTTTGGGTGCCCATTTCTGCTATCTTCTACCTTCTGTCACTACCAAAGAAGTTTGCTTGGGGTGATGAGTGTTCAGCACACCTCTGTTTCTTCACTGGAACCCAGGGGTAATGGGTCTAACCTGTTTCCTAAGACTCCAGTTCAAACAATGTCTTCATTTTTTTTTCATTCTCTCCTATTTATTTAGAACAGTGATTCTCAACTGAGGAACCCCGGAAAATAGTTGGCACTATCTGGAGACCAGTTTGGTTGTCACACTGAGGAAATGGGGTACTACATGCGTTTAATAAATAGAGGCCTGAGATGCTGCTAAATATCCAACAATAGTGAGAACTCACACCCGTATATAATTATATGAGGCAAAATGTCAATGATTCCACTATTTTTAAAACCTGATTTACAACCAACTCAAAAAGCCACCTGTCACATGAAGTCCAGTATCAATCACCTGAGCACTCTTCCCCTTCCCTCCAGGGATTTGCATGACCTCTAGCTTGGGGTAGGGAGCTCTGCCTCTCAGTCTGTGGCTACCTGACATCCTTGTGGCACAGGGTACCACTGATTGGAAACAGCAGGGTTTCCTTACTTCTCAGCTTCCCACAAAGAGCTCCTTATTCTCCTCAAAAAAAAAAAAAAAAAAAAAAAAATCTTTCTAGACATCTCAGGATCCAAGACTAACAAGAAGATTTTTTTTTTTTGCCTTTTCTGTAAAGAAGCAGGACCTTAGGCACACTATCACACTATGCCTTCATTAATCTCTTAAGTGGGAAATCCACAAGCCCTTGGGTTCTTGCTGAGACTACAGCAGTGGAAACAAAGCACAAAGCAGTCTTCCAGGAGCTCCTCCTACTATGTTAAATCTTCAGTAATTGACTCTGATTCTACTAATGACACATGTCACTCTGCCTGTCTTCCCCTCAGCTGGGACCCCCAGGTCTTGAATTCTCCAAGGAATTCTAAGAACATTTGGGCCAGCACTGGGACAAGAGAGGTCAGAAAAGTGGAGCCAAAAAACAGCAGTAACACTGGTAGGAAATCAGAGCTACAAACGGAAGCCCCAGGATGCCCAATGACTCTGCTATGGCCTGTCTGCCACCACTCATCCTCGCCAGCAGTGGGTGTTTGAGATCTTCCCCATCTCCACCACTCCATGCTCAACGTGAGCAGATCAAGTCTTCAGCACAGGGTTTTATCATGGCATTGTAAATTATCTGTGAACCTGTTGTTTCCCAAAAGTTTTGGAGCATCTTGGGGGAAAAGACTGTGTCTTTGTTATCCTCAAAAGAATAGCACTCACTTCAGTGCTTTGTGCACAAAGAGCATTAAAAATTACAAAACGAAGAGAGCATTTAAATAAAATATTTCCAAGTGAAATATTTGTGAGGGTTTATAAAGAAAAGTAGGGTGAAAACAGCAATCCATAATTCACAAGGTGATATTTTATATAGACAGCTTGAAAGACCAACACACACGTCTTCTGAAGCTTTCAGTACAATGAAATAAAAATCAGAAACAAATGATTTTTTTTCTGTCATTTGGAAATTGTGGCAACAAATAATCTCCTCTGCCTTTTATTTTTGTAAGAGAATAACATAATGCCAAATGTCATCACTTGAATTATTTGTCTCCTAAGGTTAGTTGAAAAACTTACCTGCAAGTTAGACAGAAGAGATGCTGGGCTGAGCTTTCACCAGCTCCCTGGCTCACTAATCTCAAGGACAAAACCAAGAACATCAAAGTGTTCTATGGGCCTGTAAGCAGCTTCTCTCCAACACCCTCTTTGATCTAAAGGCAGCTTAAGAGCTGTGTGCTTTTAGAGATGGTTTTCAGTTACATAAGTGATCTTTCTACCAGTCTCATTTAGCCCAGGGTCAGAGAACTATCATACAAGTGCATTTCATTAAGAGGAATTCCAGTTTTGCATCATTGGGTACACTTGACTCACAGGAATGAGAGATGGATGAAAGAAAGTCTGCACTTGGATATTTTTTCTGATTAAGGCTCCTTGTTACTGAAGGGTTGAACCACATGAATGAAATCTCTAGAATAAACTTGAAGTCTTTTTATAAATGTTTTTATTTGTTCCTAATTTGTTGGACATGACAGTAGAATGCATTTATACATTTTGATAAATCACACATAAATGGAGTGTTGAGTCTTTATAACAGCATATTATAAGTTATGTTGGACTCTCAGGTTATTTTGAAAAAGTGGCATAAAATAATCAAAAGAGTTTACTTTTCTTCATTTTAAAGGGTATCCTTTATTGAGCAAAGATGGGACTAAGGTGAGAGTTGTGATATAAAAGTTATAATAATTATAGCCAATGTGGTTATTAATCCCAGCTTACATCTCAGATAAATGAAGTACTATGGTAATTTTCATAACTTGAGTTATATCTATTTTGAGTTTCCATTTCACCAAGATGACATGAACTTAATCTCAGGTAATCTGGGACTCCCTCCCTATGCCCAACGTTGTGTCTAAGATCTGGGTGACGGGTAGGGTACCACAGCATTTTGATGCAAGGAGTGGGATTCCTATCCTACCTGGTGTTCAGAATCATTGACCCATGCAGTTTCCTTTAAGAATGTCATAAAATTTCTTGGTTCTGTTATAGTTCCCACAAACTACCACTGAAAGACACATCACTAGCCTCTCTCTACCTGCCCACTTCAGTCTTATGGCTTGTTCTGTCCTATTACCTTTCATTTTATGGGCACATAGTATATTCTGATCTTTTCATGTTATGCTGGGGCATCAAAATCTCTGCCAAACTAGCTAAGATCCACCCATTCTTTCTAAACACCACACAACTATTTCCTCTTGGAACACCAGACCTCTTCCAGAAAGAAGGATACAAGGTTCATCTCCCTGAAAAAACCCATCCTTCTTCCTCCAGTTCTGGGTAGAAAGGTAAACCACTTTCACCCCAAGCCTTCTGGCTACACATACTCTCCTCTCCATTCACTGAAGGACCTATGCTTTTGGAGACAAGATCAAAAAGACTCCTTGTGGCTGACTCCATCCTGCCCTGAGCAAGGAGCACAGAACTGTCCAGCTCCCTGAATGGAGTGGAGGTGAGAGGTTCAGGAAAAAGCAAAGCATCAGAGGAAAGGAAATATTAGTATCTCAAAATGTTGTCTCACCACACTCACCGCATTTATTGAATATTCTTCACTTGGCAGTATTTTTTTAATTGCTTCCTGTGGTTTTCTTGGTTTGTTGGGCTTATTTCCCATTTACTCATTTTTCTATCCAAGTCCAATGTTTCTCATGAGACAGGTTGGATGGATTGTCCTTCCTCCTTCTCACAACTCATTTAGATACTTCCAATTTTCCCTCACATATCAAAATGTGGAGTTTGGGGTTTGTGCACAGCCCACATTTATGACTCATTTATGATTCCTATAAGATAATCATTCAGTGATGAACTACTGGATGGAGGTTGGAGCCTCCCTTCCTCAATCTGGTCATTTCTCTCATCCCTCTGTGTTGACTGCTGTCTCCTCCTGTTCCTGTTTTCATTTATTGGGCTGACTAAATAACCCCTAGTAGAACACCCTGCATCATGCAATGCAATTTTGTCTAAGCTTATCTCTGTCCTGCAGAGTTATGTCTTTGACATTGTATTCACTTCATGGATTGGAGAGAGAGATCCATCTCATTGAATTTGATAGTCCAGGACATTGTCACAGAGTAAGAAAAGGGAGTTCCAGCTTAGACTGGCTCAGAGGACATTTCATGCCTACCATAAAATAGCTTTGGGTGTTTCTGACTATATGACCCTTCAAGATCCTGAGTTAGGTATATAGGAAGGAGACTGTTTAGAGTTTTCAGTCACCTTCTAGAGGGATGCTCTCAGATAGAGCACATGGTACATCACCTGAGAATGTACTTTTCAATCCTTCCTCTTCAGTGATGCAGTCAATGAAAATTCAGGCCAGATTTTGAATTATTATTTCTTTAAGTTATCGATTCCATTAATTTTGTTATTTTTCATACCTTTGGATTCTTGAAGGAATTTTGGGGGCATATCTATTAGGCACAGCTAATCTATCACTCTGAAAACCCCAATGACCTACTGTTTGGATCTTTGACCTTGTCTTTCTAATTCTAAAATCCCCACTCTTTCTGCTACTTCACACTGCCATTTAGAATTAATGGGTCCTTAAATGTAGCCCATTCCATTCTGCTCTTTAAATACTTGAGTCTATTTCAAAACAAATTTTAATCCTTCATTGTAACTTATCATTTAAATTTCCTGAGTCTCACCAAGAGATTCAGTGGTTAAAAAAAATAAATAAATAAGCTTTGTATACCATGTGACCTATAATACATCCAGAGAATAGTTACTACATCCAGGGAAAAGTTAGCAAAGGTGTGAAACACATGAATGCAAACATAAACAAAACATCTTCAAGTGACCTGGAACTCCATCATCTAATCTAATATGACACAGAGAGAAAAAAGTCCAGGCTTTGAATTTTAATGGACCCAGATCCAAAATACCTGTTTTGCCACCTTGAGCAACAATTCTGAAACCGGGCTTTCTGATTTGTCAAATGGAGATAATGATGATCACTTCCCAGAGTGGTATGAAGGAAGGCTGAGTCTATGTCTAAAGCTTTTCACACAAATAGAAAGCAAATAATAAATAGAAGTTGTCTTAGATAAGGTGCTATTGATTTCAAATAACAGAATACCTAATGCATTGGCTTAATTAATAATGGTGATTTCTTGTGTTATGTAGATAAAAATTCAAAGACAAAGTGGGCTTCGTATTTTTTTTTTCTTACTCAGTGTTGGACATTGAACCCAGGATTTCATGCATACTAAGCACATACTCGACCACTGGACTATAACTCTGCTCACTATATAATCTAACACAGCAGTTCCTGATGTCATTTGGACTCCAATAATTCTCTGAATTTGCCCTAGTTTTGCTGTTCTTGAGTCAGCTTTGTATTGATGCTTTCCTCATCTTGACAATATAAGCATTTGTTTCAGAATTACCAGCAGGAATATGAAAAATTGTTCTGATTTGGTTACTCCAGAACCAAGTGGCCAGAGATGGAATCTCCTGGTTAGCTCAGCTCAGGACTTGACCTTGAGGGCAGGATACAAGGTTATTCTCTTTGCAAAACCTCAGTCTACTTTCTCCATTTTCCTCCCGTTTCTGCCACCCAGCATCCTTCCAAGGAAACCTTTTCTAGCCTCAGTTTGAGAGATGGAGGAAGGGCCTGCTTCCTCCTCACATTCACAAATATTCTATCTGTGCCTAGAATTCTCTACAGGTTCCTAAAAATTTAGATGTTTAGAAACCAAAGCCAGAAAGTTGTCTTTGTTTCTGTGTTTTACCCCAATCTTTGTAGCAATATTCACTTGAGTTAAAAGAGGTAGAAAGTCTTGCAATTATTTAAGTCAAATACATTTGTCTGTGGAGACATAGATATCCCACACACATAATACTTGTTTTAGTAATCATCAGCATTTTCATCTTGATGTGATTTTTTTGTGACTGCTTTGGTATTAGCAATAAACTCTAAAGGACTATTTGGTTGATACTATTGAACACATAAATAAGAACATTTCTAATCTTCAGCCTACAGATACAAGGACTTGAGCATGCACAAAATTTTAATAGATTCCCCAATGGGTCCTTATGGGAGCCCCACTAGCTCTTGTTTTGGATTCCTATTAGCATATATGGTTGAATCTAGGTATTCTCATTTTCATCAGCTGTTTAGGGTTTTATACTGAAGCTAACAATCTTTTATTGAGATTCTCCTTTTGTTCTTGTAGTTTAAAAAGAAAACAAGCAACCACAACAAATGGCTGAAAATGAAGAAACTCAGCTTTTACAATTCCAGACCAGTGGAACCATAACTGCACTTGGCTATGTATATTGAGATGTTTTGTTATTGTTTGTCTGAACACAAGGATGCTTTAAAAAGCTATGAGTAAGCATCAAAAAAAAAAAATCTATGCACTGAAGGACAAACAAGCAGACCTGCCCAGCTAATAGAAAGATTCTCTTCTTAGACAAACCCACGTACAATTATCTCATACTTGACAAAGGTGCCAAAAACATATGTTGGAGAAAAGATAGGCTTTTTAACAAATGGTGCTGGGAAAACTGGAAATTCATATGTAGTAGAATGATATTTAACTCCTCTCACCTTGAACAAAACTCAAAGTAAATCAAAGATTCCTAAAGCACAAGATGTAAAATCAAAAATCAATAAATTGAATGGCATTAAATCAAAAAGCATCTTCACAGCAAAGGAAACAATCAAGAACATGAACAGAGAGCCTATAGAATGGGAGAAAATCTTTGCCACCTGCACCTCAGAGAGGACATTAATAGCCAGGACATGCAAAGAACTCAAAAAACTTAACACCAAAAAAATAAATAACCCAATTAATAAATGGGCAAAGGAATTAAACAGACACTTCTCAAAAGAAGAAATGTGAATGGTCAACAAATATATGAAAATGTTCAACATCTCTAGCAATTAGAGAAATGTAAATGAAAACTACACTGAGATTTCATTTCACTCCAGTAAGAATGGCAATTATCAAGAATACAAGAAACAATAAATGTTGGCAAGGATGTGGGGGAAAAGGGTATACTAATATATTGTTGGGGGGACTACAAATTGGTGTAGTCACTATAGAAAGCAGTATTGAAATTTCTCAAAAAATTAGGAATGGAACCATCATTTGACCCAGTTATCTCATTCCTCAGTAACATCCGAAGGATTTAAAATCAGCATATTACAGTGACACAGCCACATCAATGTTTATAGGAGCTCAATTCACAATAGTTAAGCTATGGAACCAAACCTGGTGCCCTTCAACAGATGAATGGATAAAGAAAATGTGGTATATATACACAATGGAGTATTACTCAGTCATAAAGAAGAATGTCTTTATGACATTTGCTGGTAAATGGATGGATCTGGAGACTATCATGCTAAGTGAAATTAAGCCAGTCACAAAAAGCCAAAGGTCAGATGCTTTATCTGATATGTGGAAGCTAATCCACAATAAGGTGGGAGGCAGGTAAAAACAATTCAAAAAGAATAGAAGTTCAGTGGAGTAGACAAAGGGAATGAAGGGAAGGGGAAAGGGATGGGAAAAGGAAAGAGAGTAGAATGAATCTGATATGAATTTCCTATGTACCTAAACGAATATACCACATTGAATCTTATCATCATATACATCCACAAGAAATCAATTAAAAAAAATAACTGTGGGTAAATAGCAGAAAGATCAGCAGAATAGAAGGAAGGGAGCAGGGTGTGGGAGGAGGGAAAAGAAAGGGGTTTACTGGGGACTGAATTAGAACAAGATATATTCCATGCTTTTATAATTATGTCAAGATGGATTCTATTGTCAAGCATAACTAAAAGGAACCAATTTTTTTAAAGGGTAAAAAAATTTAAAAAGCTTTCTTCTTTTCTTCTTTTTTTCTTCAAACTTGAGAATTTGAGGACTGAAGACATCATACTTTACTTATGGCATGTGGCACTTATGTAACAGATGGCAACTTCAGAATCATTGCTACAGGAAGAAAGCTGTACATTTTTCCTAAACTCCTGATCTTTGCCTTCAAATCTGTTTCTTGATACAGCCCCAGTGAAGACTGAAGGATCTGTGGAAGAGTCCCCAGTTGAAATTGGAGCTGCAAGCTGGGGAGCTGTGTGTTTATGAGTTAACTTTCAACAACGGCCTGTGTTTCTGTGTTGTTGAAGTTGCATTGTATGTGCTGATATCGGGTTTGGCTGAAATTTTAAGGTACTTTTCCTTGTCTGAAAGCACTTTATTTAAGAAATGTATTTGATGATAAGCCAAAGGAAATTGCTTACAAGTGAGGAATGATACAAACTCTGATAATTTATAACTGTGGTCCACATGCAGCACTGAAGATGTTGAGTCCTACCCAGGGCCAGCGAGATAACTGAAAACCACCTTGGAGGATAACAAGGATAAGTAACATTTCCTGAACTGGCCTCATGTCATCTAAACATGGAGTCATAACCAGGCTTCTTCCTGTACTAAATGGTTGACCTATAATAGTGACTACCACAGAGTGGGCATTTAATGTCTTCTGTGTTGAATGAATAAAGTAACAAACAAGCCATGTTCATAGTTTTTGGCTTTGGCACTCCAGTTACCTTCTACCCTTGCAAAGGCCTTCGACACTAAAGATATTTTCAGATATATATGCAAAGATCGCAGTGTAAAAAGAACCAATCTTCTCTTCCATAACCCATTTCTTTCCATAACAGCATAAGGACATGCTGCCAATAATCAATCCCCATCCTTTAATCAGTGAAGAATAGTTAGACTATTTCTCTGGGGAAGGCTGGCAAGTGTAAGAATGGGAGTCATGAGGAGAAAAACGCAACATGCATTTCTCTCCAAATGTTTTCCTCACGTTTTTCAACCTGGGACAGTCAACTGGAAGACCACAAGCAGTGAGCAGGAAACAAGCAGGCATAATAGGGAGGTGTTCCCTGTCATTGTATTAATCCAGCCTCATCCACTTTTCTGCCGTTGTAAGGCCCTGGATCGAAAGACAAGTCCAGTCGGTCCAGTCTCTCAATGTGCCAGGCTGCATCAAGATACCCCAGCTGGAAGGTCTGCATTTCCTGGCCTCTCCCTTGAGGTTCTAACTTCACCCCTATTGCCACAGTGGACATGAGGAAGCTGTAGATCAATAGTGCAGAGTATGGCTGGGCGCAGTGGCTCAGGCCTGTAATCCCAGCAGTTCAGGAGGCTGAGGCAGGATTGCAGAGTTCAAAGCCAGCCTCAGCAGTTTAGCAAGGCCCTAAGCAATTCAGCAAGAATGCGCTAAATAAAATATAAAAACAAGGGCTGAGAATATGGCTCAATGGTTAAGCACCCCTGGGTTCAATCCTTAGTACCAAAAAAAAAAAACCAAAAAAAAAACAAGTGCAGAGTATGAATACTAAGTAGACCAGCAAAATGAACCATTTTTCAAAGAAGTATATTAAACTAACAGTATATTTCATAATAGTTTTTCCTTAACAAGGCCCAATAGTTATAAAGCCATCGAACTAATTTAACCAGAGGAACTTGAGAAAATTCATAAATACATGTAAATTAATCCCTAGACCCCTGAACAAACACAGTGAAGAAATTAAAGGGGAAGTTAACAAATATCTTAAGACAGAAATGGAACACAATATACCAAAACTTATCAGATGACATAAAGCAATTCTAAGAGGTAAATTTATAGCAAAGAATGCCAACTTTAAAAAGATTTCAAATAAACAACATGACACTGTACCTCACAGACCTGAAAAGCCAGCACAATATAAACCCAAAGTTAGTAGAAAAAAGGAAATAATAAATATCAGAACAGAAATAGATTAAATAGGGGCTTAAAAATGTTGAGAAAGATCATTGAAACTAAAAGTTTTTTAGAAAACAAAATTGAAAAATCTTTAGTCAGACTAAGTTTGAAAAAGAATACTCAAATAAAAAAGAAGTGGAAAAGAAGACATTTCAGCTGGGATGGAGTACAGAGTATGAGAGAATTCTGTGACTAATTATACACCAACAAGTTGGATAACCTCGGGAAAACAGACAAATTCTTTGACAAATAAAATTACTAAGATTGAATCTCTGAACAGAACAATAATGAAGAAGGTGAGGGAATCAGTAATAAAAAGTCTCCCATCAAAGAAAAGCCCAGGACCAGATGGCTTCACAGCAGAATTCTTCCAAACATTTAAAGAACTCATGTCACTCTTTGACAAATGCATCCAAAATGGAAAAGGAGGAAGTACTTCCAAACCTATTTTGTGAGAACAGCATTACTTTGACACCAAAACCAGATAAGGCCACCAGAGGGAGGGAAGGAAGGAAGGAAGGAAGGAAGGAAGGAAGGAAGGAAGGAAGGAAGGAAGGAAAGAAGGAAGGAAGGAAGGAGGGAGGGAGGGAGGGAGGGAAGGAAGGAAGGAAGGAAGGAAGGAAGGGAGGGAGGGAAAGGAGGGGGGGAAAGGAGAAGAGAAAGGATGCAAGAGGGAAGAAAAATCCTACAGGCCAATATCTGATAAACAAATGCAAAATTTCTCAACAAAATACTAGCAAACCAAATTCAACAGCATATTAAAAGGATCATTTACTAGGACCAAGTGGGATTTGTCCCATGGATGCAATAATGGTTCAACATATACAATGCTAAGTGTGAAACACCACACTAACAGAATAAATGACAGAAACTGTGTTATTCTCTTATGACATGCAGAAAAGGCACTTGATAAAATTCAATATCCTTTCATGATAAAAATTCTCAACAAATTAGGTACAGAAGAAACATGCCTTTATCCAATAGGAGCTGTATATGCCAAACTGCAGCTAATATCACATTCAACAGGCAAAGATGAAAGCTTTTTCCTCTAAGATCAGAACAAGCTAAGGAGGCCCATTCTCACCAAGTCTATTCAAAACATAGTATTGAAGTCCTGGCCAGGCAATTAGGCAACAAAAAGAAACATATCCAATTTGGAAAGCAAGAAGTTAACTCATCCTTGTTTGCAAATTTCATGATTTTATATGTAGGAAACCCTACACCATCCACACAAACACCCTCCCCCCACAAAAACTGCACAAGCTAATAAATTCAGTAAAATTACAGGATATAAAACCCACAAAAATTATGTTTCTTTATACTAACAGCAAACCATCTGAATATGAGATAAAGAAAACAATTCCATTTACAATAGTACAAAAATATACTTAGGAATAAATTTAACCAAGGAGGTAAAAGATCACTATAGTATAAAACATTAGCAAAACCCACAAATGAATAGGAAGATAACTTTTCTCCCATATTTTTAAATTATAATTATACATAATATGGGATTCATTGTTACATAGTTGTACATAGACATGCTATAATAATGTAATTTGGTCAATATCATCCCCCAGTATTCCCACTTTCTGGAAAGATATCTTATATTTGTGGATTGGAATCATTAATATTGTTAAAATGTTCATACTACATGAAGTAATCTATGGACTCAATGCAATCCCCTTAAATACCAATAACATTCTTCACAAAATAGAAAAAAAAATCCTTAAATTGATATGAAACCACAGAAGACCTCAAACAGCCAGATAAATCTTAAGCAAAAAGAACAAAACAGGAAATATCCCACTGCTCGATTGGAAAAGCTAGTATAAGGAATATGGTGTTCAACTCAGCATGTCATTCACATAAAAAAACACATAGACCAGTGGAACAGAATGGAGCACCCAGAAATAAACCCACACATTTACAGTCAATTGATCTTTGACAAAGACACCAGGAACACACAATAGGGAGAAGATTGTTTCTTCAATTGGACATTTTGGGAAAACTGAATATTGCATTCAAGAAGGATGAAATTAGACCCTCATCTCACACTATATACAAATGTCTACTCAAAATAGATTAACATCTTAAACATAAGATGGAACTGTAAAATTATTAGAAGAAAATGTAGGTGAAAAGCTCTATGACATTAGTCTGGGAAATTCTTGGATACATCTTTGGACCCCAAAAGCACAGGCAACAAAAGAAAAAAAGAGACAGAGAGGATTACAGCATACTAAAAAGCTTCTACACAGCAAAGGAAACAGTCAAAATGGTGGAAAAACAGCTTACATACTAGGTGAATATATTTGCAAACCAGAATCTGACACTGGATCAAAATCCAAAATTGGATATTGGAACTCAACTCCTTAGCAAGGAAATAAAAGCCCAATTTAAAAGGACCTGAATAGACACTTCTCAAAAGCGGACATACAAATGGCCAATAAGTACATGAAAAAACACACACCATCACTATCCATTTCCATCAGGGAAATGCAAATTAACCAGAATGAGATATCATTTCACACTTATTAAACTGACCGTTATCAAAAAGGCAAAAGATAATAAGTGTTGGCAAGGACGTGGAGCAAAGAGAACCCTTGTACACTGCTGATGGGAATGTACATTAGAACAGCCTTTGTGGAAAGCAGTATGGAAGCTTCCTCAAAAGTTAAAAGGGTTGTGGCTCAGTGGTAGAGCACTTGCCTAGCATGTGTGAGGCACTGGGTTTGATTCTCAGCACCACACATAAATAAATGAATAAAATAAAGCTCCGTCAACATCTAAAAATTTATTTTTTAAAAAAGTTAAAACCAGAACTACCCTATGATCCAGCAACCCCACTACTGGGTGTATATTCAAGGAAATGAAATCTTTATGTCTAAGAGTTATCTACATTCCCATGTTTATTGTCATAGATAATCCACAATAGCCAAGATATGGAATCAACATATGAACAGATGAAGAAAATATAACAAAGATACAACCATTCAATCATAAAAAAGAAGGGAATCCTGCCATTTGCAACTCCATGAGTAAACCTGGAGGATATTATATTAAGTGCAATAAGCCAGGCACAAAAAGACAAGTATCACATTATCCCACTCATCTGTGCAATGCAAAATAGTTGCTCTTACAGAGATAGAGAGTAGAGTGGCGATTTCCAGAGGTTGGGGAAATGGGAGTTGGGGAGACACTGGTCAGGTGATATGAAGTTTCTGTTAAGAAGCAGGACTATGTTCAAGAGATCTGTTGGGCAGCTTGATGACTAGTTAATAACAATGTACTGTATTCTTGAAAAATCCTAGGAGAGTAGATATTAAGTGTTTCCAATAAAAGAATGATAACTTTCTGAGGTAATAGATATGGCAATTATTTCCACTTGGCTATTCCACAACATATATTTCAAAATATCATAATATACATGATAAAAACACACAATTTTATCCATCAATTTTTAAAAGAAAAATTAATATACAATAAAAAAACTAATTTAAATTAAAAGAATACAAAAATAGAAGAAAGGAAGGGAGGGAGGAAAGGAAGAATTCAATTTTCATTTTCTTCTCCATTTAGAAAACAACATAGGTGATACCATTTACCATTATCTAAAAGGCTGAGTAATGTAACCAACCCTTGATTTGATTTTTACAGTGATAATATGGAAATGAAGAAGCCTGCATTTCCTAAAAATTACATAAATAGATTTCATAATAAATAAAATTAATTCGATGAGCTGAAGTATTTACAAAATTCAAATTGACTGTTTTTTAAATGTAATTTCATTTTCAATTCCCATTCTTGATGTTTCCCACAGTCCCTCTTCCTTGATAACAGTCATTACCTGGCTGGTTATAGCCTTGTGAATTATCATCAGTCAATTTAGCTGCTGGTGGGAAATTCAGGGCAAAATTGCCTAAGAAATGGTTAAGAAAGTAGATAGACTAATTCACAAAAGACTTTTCTACGTTTCCTTACACAGCAGTAGTAACTACAGAATAAATGTATTTATATTTTTAAAGGAAAATATATTTTCCGTATTTTCTTTATTTATGCAAATTTTGATTGGATTTAAAAGCATTCACTTGAAAAATAATTAACTCCCTGGGCTTATGGGATTATTGTCTGTGGGATTTTTAATTACCTTTTGAAAACAAAATAGTTGGATTCAAGATTTAACCAATAAAAAAAAAAAGATTCAACCAATAAAAGGGCAACCAATGTGATTTTTAATTGCAGGGATTTTTGTTAAACCTGTAGTTCCCATATAATTAATAACTATTATATTTTAGCAGAAAGGACCCTTTTTTTCTCCTATATACAAAGTCAGCTACATAACTTCTGTATACTACAGAGTAAAGATGTTTATTCAATGGCAACTCGAGTTTTGGTTATTGGCAACTGTGAATGGCATTCTTTAAACTTCTGGACTTTCAAACCAAATGCATCCACACAATCTGCTCATTCCAACCACCCTTTGTCACTTGTCAAATAATTTTTCCTATGTGAGGGCCACACATATGGAGACTATAGGGATAATAGATTCACTTCATGAAATCACACTGTTCTCTTTCCAGTATACCTATATTTATCCTGCTCTTGCCTTCTCTATGTTCTTTATTACCATTTTACCATTATTTATTTATATTCTTGTTTTAAGCCTCTTTAGTCTAATAAGCACACATGTAACACACCAACCCATAAGATATTTGTTTATCATAGCTCAAAAGACGTGTTTAAAGACTAGTATTCTGAAGGTATAACCTCTATCATCCTCTGTAGGAGTTAAACATGAGCTAAAAAGATCATTTCTCCTCTTTGAGGGATGAAGCTGAGGAAGCAGGTAGGTGTGGCAATTACATGTAATTCAGTACCACTGCTGAAGATGATTGACCACCGGTATGGTTTCAGAACCCTCCCTCTGCCCGTTGAACACCTCTCCTACCCCCATTATATTTACCCACAGAGGTACTATTAGAAGCTATTGTTTGAAATGACTGTTTCTTTCCCATCCTTTCTCTTGTGTTGGCCCCATTTGAGCTTCTACAGGACAAGATGGTTTTTCCTCTGTTGTAATCTTCCTACACATGACTGGCAAAGTAGTGTTTTATCCCTGCAGTCCCAATAAGTATTCACTAGAATCTAGTTTTAGCCTCATGGTTAGGTTGATGCAATGACTCAAAAACAATCAAGGAGGCATCTCAGAGTTGATCCAGGCTTCCTAGCTACATAGGAGATGAGAAATTGCCCTTACTTGACAGATTTGACATTGAGTTTGATGCCACATCTACCATACTCTCAGAGGCCATTCGTTAATTTTCAATCATTTTCCTAATTCTTTGGTCTTCTATGCATTGCTGACAAGAGTATCACTCATGTAGCACAATGAACCAGCTTTCAGTTGTCTCAACCAATCTGCAGAGAGCAGGTACTGTGTAGTCTCTTGGTTTTTGTTTACCCACTTTATTTATGTTTATAATGTAATACCAATTTTATGAAAATTAGACCTTTGTGTTTATATCAGCAATACTGGCATAGGATACATTAATAATAATTAATAGAACATTTATATTGAATTTATTTATTTGATGAAATAACTAGTTATCAGTTATTTTATTGATGATTCTTGCTGAACTTAATGAAAAGTTGTTTGTGACTTAAAGAGATATCAGGAAGTTTAAATAATCAAAATCACACTTCCTTCCCTAAGACAAACTCAAAAGTATATACATTTACAAATGTTTATTTAAATCATTCTATAAAATGCAAGATAAGGAACAAATATTTACCACTGGACAGAGGTAAAATTCCAAATGTGATGTAGAAAAGATGAAAATTCTCCTGATCAGTTACTGCAAGCTTGTGACCATTGTTGCATTTATCAATCAAAATCAGTAGTTTCTAGAAGCTCCAGGGATGCATGTCCAGGCTGGAGTAATCATGTGAAAATCACAGCAAACTGAGCACTCAGTGAGAGTTTCCATAGATATAGAACACAGAAAATTGCAACCTGAAGTGACTTCATGCTGGGCAAGCAAAGCAGGCCAGAGAAAGAGCTAAGAATGTGGACCAAGGGCCCAGACCGACTGGATTGCCTTCCACCCTGTCAATTCATAACTGTGTGATCAGTCACTCTGCCTGTTTCCTCATGTATAAAGTCAGAATCATAATAATAATAGTAATGAGATACATGCATATATATATACACACTTCATAGAATTATGAACTTCAAAAATAAAAAAATGAAATATAATACATATAAATAAAAATAACAATAACTATGGGTTACGCTTACTACCTTACAGTACCTAGATGTACTGCCTGGAAGGAATTAAGTATAAGACACAGTTTTTATTTATTTATTTTTTTGATGGATATCGGGGGTGGGCAGTGTTTCTGGGGTGGTCAGTGTGTACTGAGGAGCTGGTCAGCATGTGTAAAGCCACCAGAATACCACAGGTCCTGAGAGTCTGTCAGGAATCAGGAACAGACAACAGGCCTGCAGTGGTCAAGGAGTTTTCTGAAGGTACAACCCCTATGAGCCTGCTCAGGAGATAAACATGAGCTAAAGAGCTAAGGGGACCATTTCCCCGCCCAGCAGGCTCGGGTGGGAGTAGCTGTGGTGTGTTGGTGCTGAGCTTCCTTACCCCTCCACGACCCCGTCACAGACCTGATGACACCTGCTTCTCCAGGAGGAGTGGAGTCATCCACTGGGCAGTGGCAAGGTTACTGTTGACTACACACTTTCTCTCCCCTCTCTAGCCCAGCGAGGTGACCCCAAATTCCCTGGCTCCATTGCAGCTGTTCCGTAGGCTATTCCAGAGAGAATCAGTCCTTACTGAAACTCCCAACCTAGGTCCCAGGTGGCCTAGGATGCAGGGCTCACCCTTCCTCATCTACTTGCTCTTCAGTTCCTTTTCCCCTCACACATTTGCCAGCCCAAAAGTTTCCCTCTCCAACACCCAGGCCTTTTCACAGCGAGGCTCTCAGACAAGCAGCACAGCCAACAGGTCACCAGCAGGAATGACACTAGAGCAGCACTGCTCAACAGAACTTTGTGATATGGAAAAGTTCAATGGCTGCACCGCCCACTACTGTGACCACATGTGGCTGTTGAGTATTTGAAATATGATTGATGTGACTGAGGAACTGAAGTTTCAATTTGATTTTATTCAGTTTAATCACAAATGGCTAGTGGCTTTGAGAGAAGCACAGCTTAGAGACAAACTGAGTCCAAGTCAAAACTCCACACTTTCCTAGCCTCATGACATTGGGGAAATGACTTCGATTCTCTCATGTACACATTGGGGTTATATTATCACCTACCTCATAGTGCTGCCACAAAGGTGAAATAAACTTTTCAACTGAAGCACTTAAATGGGATCTATTCCAGATTAAGTTTTCAATCATGGTAGCTTTTATATGCATTCACATGCGTTCAAAAATACTTTGTTGTATTTCCCCATGATTCAGCTGGGCTTGCCCTTCTCAGTGTATTGATTGGTTGAAATAATCTCAACAAAATCATGTTCAGTTTCCTTTGGAAAACAGGGCAAACATCGGCCAGAAATCCTGATGGAAAAACAACAAAAGCCAATCTCATCTGTACCTTGGGGAAATGGTCCAACAATCATACCTCACTAAGTCTTGGGAGAAATGTATTTCAGCCTTTTTCATCATGAGGTATCTTATTTTGTGGGTGTTTCAAAGGCTAAATCACAAGAAAATTGCTTAAGCATGATATATTTTGTTTGGTTGAATCTGGAAGGGTTGGGCCTTATCTGTAATATCTAGCAGAGTTTTTTGTTTTTTGTTTTTGTTTTTGTTTTTGTTTTTTTGATACTGGGGATTGAACTCAGGGGCACTTGACCACTGAGCCACATCCCCAGCCCTATTTTGTATTTTATTGAGAAACAGGGTCTCACTGAGTTGCTTACCATCTTGCTTTTGCTGAGACTGGCTTTGAATTCACGGTCCTCCTGCTTCAGCCTCCTGAACCACTGGGATTATAGGTGTGCACCACCACATCCTGCTCTAGCAGAGATATTTAATAAATAAAAGGCTATCAACAATCACTTATCAAAGGTATAAATTAGTTTATTAAATTTCAGTTGAATCTCTGCTTAGTGTCCTGGCTCTGTGCTATGTACAAAGGGATTCAGAAAAATAAACGTGACACCGTCTGTTTTTAACATTTTTCACAGTGTTTTTGGAAATGCAACCTTTTCTAAGTACACATGGCAAAAATACAAAGTAGGGTAAGTACCATGGTGTTTGGAAAGGGAAGAGCTCAAAAGAATGGCTGAAAGAGTTGAAGGGAGTGTGATGCATACAGATAGGCCCTGGGTGATAAGGCTTATAAAATAGGGATTTCTCATCTTCCAGGTCTAAAGAGGTCAGTATGGGAGCAACCATTAAGGAAAGCGTGCACTTGGGGCAGGCCCTGTTTAAATTCTGCAAGAAGGTGAACCAAGTATATGCGTGTCCTTTGGATTCAATTCATTCAACAAATATTGAGCATCTAACACGTGCCTGCAAGGACACATCACAGGCAGCTTGAGGTTTACTCAGAATTGTACAGTTGAGAATTTCGTGAGGAGTGGGGATATCTGCTTTATTTATGGCGACTTTGTATTCCCACATTCATAAATCTCAATGTCCCAGTAAATGAAGAAATACATTCATATGATTAATACAGCAATTCATAGGAAACATCGCTGTCTCCATGTCTAGCAGTGTTCACGCTAAATCATGACTCCGTTACCAGTGGACTTTGTTTCCAGTGTCATTCTTTATTACTCCTTTTAAAATATTTCTAACAAAGACTCTTACTGACTAGATCAAAATCGTTCTTCTAAAACAGTTATAAGTTTAGGCCTATTAGGGCTTCCAGAGCTCCTATTCTAAGCAGTAACTTTGAAATCCAAATTCTAAAATCACAGAATCATATAATTCTCTTCTGAGAGTTAAGGGTTCCTTTTGGCAAGAGATACATATATATAGTTCTGAGGATTGAGTCCAGGGGTGCTTAACCACGGAGCCACATCCCCAGTCATTTTTAATATTTTATTTAGAGACAGGGCCTCATGGAGTTGCTTAGGGGCTCACTGAGTTGCTGAGGCTGGCTTTGAACTCGTGATTTTCCTGCCTCAGCCTCCCAAGCCACTGGGATCATAGGCATGCACCACTGGCTTGGCTGGCAAGGTATATTTTCAAAACAGGACATTTCTTTAATTCTGGAGGCCAATGACCTACTCCTCCCCACCTCAATAAAAAAAAAAAAAGGCTTGATTCATACGTTTAAAAAAGAAAACTAGCTTATTGTCCCCATTTTCATATAGAAATATGCACCTTTTCATTCAGAGCGAGATCAAAGGAAGTGTACCACCCTCTCCCCACCCAAAGCCTTGCTATCAAAGTGTGGTTGCTGGATCAGCAGCATCAGCACCACGTGGGACCTTGTCAGAAATGTGGACTCTCCAGCCCTGCCCCAGATCGACGGAGTAAGAACTGCATGTGATAGATAAGCACATGAAAAGTTGAGAAGCACATCTCTAAGGAACATTAAAATATTACTAAATTAATTGGAAAATGGAATGCCAAGTTAATTCATCCCTACGCACCCAGTTCCTTTCAAAGTCAGCAACATGTAAATTTGTCCTGCAGAATAGACAGGAATAGTGCTTTCAAGTTGAAACCACAAAGGATTCCTAACAGGTGCTGACATTCCCTTTTCCTCAAATAAAAATTGAACATGCATTTTTAAAATACTAGTTTAAAAAGATGACAAATTGCTTTCTTACCCAGGTCACCTGCATAATTCTGTATGGTCGTCTTTTCTCTCAAATCTTTCTTTTAAGAATTAAAGTCTGAGATAAAAACGTAACCAAAGTGCAATAAACAATGAACTAGATCATGATGAAAGGAGAACTGGAAAGACTGAAAAAGAAGGAAACATTAGGGAGGCGAAGAGAAATAGAGCAAGCCAGCAGGGTCAGGCTGCAGTTTCCCGGGATCCAGGGTCCCCTTAGTTCCCAGGGAATCCTCTTAGACAATTTGCTCCCCACACATCCCAGCAAGGCCCGATGCTTCAGAGTGACGGAGCAGAGATGGAAACAGGACCCATGCCAGGTACACAATCATAAACATTTTCTAGAGTAAAGAAATTAAGACCAGTATTAATATAACTAGAGGTATCCATCCTGTAGTTGATATTAAAGTTTAAAAAATAATTTGAATAGCAATGCATATTTCAGTTTAGAATAATTAAGCTAAAAAATCAAAGAGGATCTTTGATTTTCTGTTTATAATTATTGCTTTTTTGTACTTATTAGCCATAAACTATCAATTTCTTAAGAAAAACAAGGGGCAAAACCATTGCTTGAACATGGGTTCCTGCTCTTATATGAAAATAAATGTATGGATTTTTTTTTTTTTGGTGTTAAGTTTTTTGACACTTAACAGAAGAAGGCATACAATTGATCAACAAATATACTAAAAAATGTTCAACATCTTTAGTAATAAGAGAAATGCAAATCAAAACTACTTTAAGATTTCATCTCACCCCCATCAGAATGTCAATTATCAAGAATACAAGCAACAGTAAGTGTTGGTGAGGATGTGGGGAAAAGGTACACTCATACACTGCTGATGGAAATGCAAATTAGTGCAACCACTCTGGAAAGAAGTATGGATATTCCTCAGAAAACTTGGAATGGAGTCACTATTTGACCCAGTTATCCCACTCCTCAGCTTATACCCAATGTTGATAGTAGCTCAATTCACAATAGCTAAACTATGGAACCAACCTAGGTGCCCTTCAACAGATGAATGGATAAGAAAATGTGCTGTGCATATATATATATGATGGAATATTACTCAGCCATAAAGAAGAATGAAGTTATGGCATTTGCTGGTAAATGGATGGAACTGGAGAAAATGATGCTAAGTGAAGCAAGCCAATCCCAAAAAAACCAAAAGCTGAAAATTTTCTCTGATTTGCTGATGCTAATTCACAATGCAGGGAGTGAAGAATAGAGTTATTTTAGATTAGATGGAGGGGAATGAAGGGAGGAGAGAGGGGATGGGAGTAGGAAGGATAGTAGAATGAATCGGACATGATTACCCAGTGTACATATACAACTATAAGACCAGTGGGATTCTACATCATATATAACCAGAAGAATGAGAAATTATACTCCCTTATATATGATGTATCAAAATGAATACTACTGCATGTATAACTAATTACAAAATTTTTTTTTAAATCAAATAAATGCATGGAAATTCAAATCTAATATCATGGGCTGACTTAATTGCTGTGATGAAGGTTGAGGAGTTTAATATATACATAAATTAAATATAATCATGTAATCATCAGGAAAGAAAGTATAAAAGGAACCCTAACAATCACAGTGTGCTGATAAATGTTTTAATAACTGGCTCTCTGAGAGAAAGAAAAGCCGTAATTGTATCATTTTCCAGTTTCCATGACATAAGTACTTCAAATATGGTGGGTTTCAAGCTAATAATGCAGCTTTGAAGAGAGTCTGTAAAAGTGCATGCAGTTGGTTCTCAGAAACCCATGAGAGCTATTCCAGTAAATAACTGAATATATAGACTTCTGTACCCACTGGGAGACTCAGCAATATTAGATCTTTGGTCCAAATACATATTTATTTATACCATGAAGAGCCTTGTGGTTCTACGATTAATCTTCACCAAAGGTGGAAGGGGTCAAAGTTTAAACTGTAGAAGAAGTATATGAATTTTGAAGTCTGGCTTCCAGTTTTTTTCATTTTCTGCATATCAGAAAAGCCTTCAAAGCCTTGCACTTTTATGACATCCTCCTGCCCACCAATCATTTTCAAGCTGATGTTTTTAATGCCTGTTAAAGATGGGGAACGACCCTGTGTGGCTTATGTTTTGCTTTCTTGGATATCTTCCAGAGTGTCTGTCACTCCATTGGACATAATCATGAATTGTGAAGAGAGACATGAAGCGACGGCCATGAATATGTACGTTTTGGGGTACTCCATCAATTTTTGGCAGCAATATTCCTCACAGATTGGCATATAGATTAAAGTTGAGGTGGTTGCCTCAAAAATAATTTTAAACTAGACATTTATGGCATACGCTAAGCAAGCTTATACAGTTGTCATAGATGATACTTTACTCATGTCAAAGAAACTACCGTTACTTTTGTGTAAAGTTTAAAACACAAGAAATCGTAAAGCACTATTGTTACATATTGTGTTCAACTATTAAGACTAAATCTATTATGCATGTTTATAATATACATGAAGACAGGAGTTCTCGTTCAAGACAGTCTCATTAGCATTTACTTATGCAGTCTCCCTCAATCTTTCACAGCGAGCACATTAAAAGAGACAGTTCACAAGGCTACCAGAAATTAGGGCTGTCACACAATGTAATGCCAAAATCTGGGAGAAATTAGTAACAGCTATAAGAAAGATAGACATCACTTCAGAAAAATGACCAAAGTACAGCTCATGGCATTAATTAGCTTTGCTTTCTGATATAAAGGACCATGGGGGAAAAAGAAGGTAAGAAAAACCTACTACAGTCTTTATATCACGAAGTGTTTCTAAACAGACATGTGTGTCCTGCTCTGAGAAACCATCCTCTATTTAGTTTGCAACCGCTGTGGAGGTGAAAACCTCTGAACTCCTGAGCTACTCCTTCCCACCTCCGCTGACTTTCTTCTACGTCCTCTCAGAATGTGTAAAACCTAAAACTCCCTGGGCAGGAAATAGGGTGAATGGGTTAAGATTGGGCACAATCATAAATGACATAGAACATCCTAGAAAATTTAATGATAGTTTTCAATGACCTAGAAAAGTAGGCAATAAGAAGAGGCCCTCACTAAGTTCATATTTATCCTATTGGCTGTTTTGCTAGAGACTTGACTAATTCTGTCAAGAGACAGGTCTTACTTTTACTAAGGATGAGTAAAGAAACATAAATGTGAAGCAAAACGAAATATAAAACTATAGAACAAGAGAGAAAAGCAACATCCAAAAGACCCAGAGAGGAACACATTTCTTTAGCATTATTAATTACAAGTTCTAAAAGAAAAATATTGGGAAAGTGTGAAAGATACATCTTAGAAGAAAAGAAAAGCTGAGATACAATGAAAGAGGTAAATGGACGTGATAATGAAGATTTGGAAAAACACAACGGCAGAATTGAAGACCATGTTAAACTGATGCTGCAAAATACCAAAGGAGAGATGCGGGTGACAAACTTAAAAAGCCAAAAAGCCTTCCTAGAATGCAGGAAATAAGAGCATATATAGGTAAGTAATGAAAGAGACGATTATAGATGTGGGAAAGAGGGAAGGAAGAAAGAATATTCAGATATTTCATTTAATGATATTAAAAAGAGAAACCAGAATAAATCAAACTTCATGAAGAATAAACTGAAAACAAAGAAATAATTAAAGCTACAATTGAAAAAAGTCCTTGAGCTGAGAAAAGACAAGTGCATGTATTTTTAAAAAGATTCCCCAGATCCAAGAAAAATCAGTTAAAAAAAAAAACCCTCCAGACAAACATGATTAAGTTCTGAGTAACCAAAATAAATACATATTCTTTAAATCTGGCAAGCCTCTGAATAAGTTCACTTATACCTGAATAAATTTACTTACAAAGAACTATCTTCCAGTGAGCTCCCCGCAAAGAAGATTCTGAGACAAGGGACTGCTGATCCCAGGAAACACTTGCCAAGGAGGGGGAACCTGAAAGAAGGAAGAGTAAGCAATCACTAAGGCCACCTCTACTAACCTGGTTACCACTGTGGACAACAGAGGCTCAATCCTAATGGAGAAATCCAGGGACATAAAGTACAATTCAGCATTATCCAACCCAAGAGGTGAGGAAGCTGAGAAACATATCGAACTGCTGTCCATCTCTGACTGAAAAGTGATAACAGATTAAATCCCCAGCTCTTCCAGTTAGCCCAGGTGCTGAGAGAAGCCCTCAGGTAGAAAGTTGCAGATGCTCATAGGAGGACCTCCCACCCTCCCACCTCCCCACCCACCCCCAGTGGGGCACACACCAAAATGGTGAATAATTAAGGCATGTGGGAGGGAACTGAAAGCATCTACTAACAGTAATAGAAAAACCTAGTTAACCTAAGGTTTTCCCTCTACAACAACAGAAATGCTAAAAGGCAGTGAGTGAATTCATGTTAGCAATGTTTCTAGGAGAAAAGAATGTGCACCCATCATTTGATACCACTGAACTCTTTTATGAGTAAATGCAACAGCAAGACAGCTTCGAAAACTGTGTGACTTATGTACTTATCTTTTTTAAAAAATTAAAGGTTTCCCTAGAAAAGTAACATTTGATTGTATATATTTAACTCTCTTCCCCTGCCCCCAAATTCCCTTTGAGATTTCAAAGCAGAAAAAAATTTTCAGCCTCAGCATAACCCAGGAAACCCATTCATGAGCCAGAAGCTTCAAGGTATAGCAAAAAGGGTAGTGGGGAGGTCTGGCTAAGCAAATTACTGAGTGGGTACCCCAAGGCTCAATGTGCATACTTAAAATACGTGGAGCAATTACTCAAAAAGAGACCCACCGTGGGGCAGTTTCTGAAGTGACTCCCAGTGATTTATGCCCTTGGTACTCATAACCTTATCCCTATGTCCATGAGTGTGTGCTGAACTGGGGACTTGCTTCTAACTAATAGGATACGATAATAATAATAGGCTATTGCTTCTGAGATTAGGTTATAAAAGACTGTGGCTTCTCTTTTTTTAGTCCTCTCTCCTGCTGGTGGTATGTCTTCCCTCCAACTTGCTCATTCTGCCATGTTGTGAAATGCTCATGTTAAGACCATGAGTCAGGAACTGAGGTTGGGCTCTGGCCAACAGTCGGCAAGGAACTAAGACCCTCAGACCACCAACCCTTCAGGAACTGAGGCTTGCCAACAACCATGTGAGGGAGCGTGGAAGTGAACAGTCCCCCAGTCAAATCTTGAAATGAGATTGAAGCCCAGTCTGTACCTTGATTCCAGCCTGGGACCCTAAAACAAAGGACTTAATCAAAATAGCCAGATTCCTAGCACTCAGAAACTCTGAAATAATAAATGTTGTTTTAAGCCATTATGTTTAGAATAAATTGTTACAAAACAATAGATAATACCCATAAACCCCTCCTAATGGAAATTCAGAACTTGCTAATAAGGCTGAATCATCAGAAAACCAAACCAATTGAACAAATTCAAGTTCTGCATCAAATGCCCACACGACCCTCCCTTGAGAATGAGCAGTGTTCTCAGACATGGAAGTGTGGCCACAGTGGCCATACCAGTTAGAGGTCAGCTTAGGCCTGTAGTGTAGAAAGGGCAGGGCATGGGAGTGGTCACCCTTCATGTGAAAGCAATAAAGGGGTATGTTTGCTGGGTGGAATTTAAAGACTAAATAAAGCTAACTAGACTCTGCTTTCTATTACCACTATGTACTGGTAATTCTAGACAATGTCAGGGCAACCCCCACCCCTCAATCAGTGCAAATGGCCCTACTGCCTTGGCTTTGGTATATCACTAACTGCTATGACAAAGATTTTACAAATAGTTGGCAGAGTGAAGCTCCCTGCTGTGTGGAGATAACTCCATCTGCACTTTCTTTGGAAAATTGGATCTCTTATCCAACACAGATGCCCCCACAGATCATAATGGCAAGGAAGAGTGGGAGGAAAAGCAAAGGTAATGGCAGGCTCTGGATTAAAGCAAATGGGACTCCATGATTGACTTGCAGGAGGGCACCAAGTGTCCCAAGCACAGAGGGACAATCTTGGTCATGGTCAAGGGCAGTGTTTATTCAGCAAACATTTATTGAGGGCTCAATTTAAGCCCATACTATTCTTACACTAGAGAATCAATTAAAAAACAGATGCAAACAAATATCTTTGTGGAGTTCATATTCTAGTGGAGATTGGTATAAATAAATTGGAAAGCAAAATATCTTTCAGATGATGGTAAATACTATGAGGAAAAATGAAACAGGGAATAGGGCTTAAGTATGTACCAGGATGGGTTTTGTAATTTTTAAGAAGGTTCTCAGGGAAGACCTCACTATCAGGAAATATTGGAACAAAAACCTGAAAGAGCTGGAGGTGAGAGGCAGGTGGATGTCTGGAGAGTGAAAAATCCAGTTAGAAGAATAACCAAATGTAAATCCCTGACAGGGTAATGTCTTTGGAGCATCTGAGTTTGGGAGGTCAGAAGGAAGGCTGGTGTGGAGTAAAAAGGGGGAGTAGCAGGAGATGGAGTGAAAAGGTGGATCATAACTTCTATTTCTCTTCCTCTCCCAAATTTTCTGTGAATTTCTCCCATCTGTGGACTCTGAAACAGAACTTTGCTAGCAAAGGATTCTGAGAAATGAAGTCCAGGCTTCCAACTTCTGTGATACATGGGTGAATAGGAAGAGTGCTAAATAACAACGAGCCACCTGGCACATTGACTTTCACCCTACCATCCTTTCTAGGGTCTAAAACTAATTTGTCAAAAATCTGAACTTAAACCCTTGAGATAACCTGAAGTTTCACTTGCTGTAAAGAAGACCTCGACCTCTCTGAACCTCAGTTTTCGAATCTGTGAAATGGAAGTAGCAATGTCTAGGTCTCAGTCAAGCAAAATAGTGATGATTCAGCACATGTGAAGATCGTGTCCCCATGTCTGCTCCACTCTAAACAAACAGAAGCTCTGGTTATTACAGACATAAAATGAAGGGACATAACTCCACCACTCACTAGTTAAATGATCTCAAGTAATTTATTTCATTTCTCTGATCATAGATTACCTTCTCTCTAAAATGAGAATAACAAGATACAGTTATTTTAAGGATTGAATGAGATTTTATAGAGATCATGCTTCTGCTGACACGTAGTTAAGTTCTTATTGAATGATAATCATAAGTTATCTAAGAAATCAAAGTGTTTTCTTTAAATGTCTCTCCTATCCTAATAGTCTTTGGTATTGTCAGTAGTTCTACAATGAAGGATTTTCATAGTCTAGCTCTTTCAGAACATATGAGATTTACAAATCTTATTTCCTCTTAAGTAAATTTCGATCTGACACACTGTGGCCAGAATACAAGAAAATTAGAAATGCTTGGTTGTCCATCTTGTACGTCCACTGGGAGCTGAAGTCAAGAGACAGGAGTTATAGTAGGAGTTGACCCTGCACTTGTGAACTTCTTGGGTAAGGTAGATAAACTCACCCCATTACTTTCTCATTTAACTTCTGCGTGGTCTGAAAAGTGACTGCAGGTTGGGGGTCAGGGCACATTTTCTGAGGCTAATTCAGCAGAGTAAACCCAGCACCTAGGATGTGGCTGTTATAGAGCAACTTGAAGCCCGAGTTGGTGACAATCTAGAAAGGAGAAAGGAGAGTATGCAGCAACCAGTCACCAACCACACTGCTGCTCCCTGGGACCTCAACCAGGGCCCTGGGAGGGGTGAGAACACACACAGCAGGGGGGTAGGGATGATGGGGACTGTGGAAGGAGTAAGAGAGTAAATGAAGAAGAAGGCCCAGATAAAAGTACCTGAACTCAGCCATAGGGGAGGAGCACTGACTAAAGGCCAGGTTGACATATGAGGGGCACAGGATGTAAAGCAATTCTCCCCCCCACCATGCACAGTGACCTTGGTGAGGAAACAGCTTACTCCATCTGAGTGTGTTCTTGGTAGCAACCAGCAAGTTAAGCTACATATAAATAATGCTTACTCTTCCTATCCTTCTGACCACTGCAAACATTTTATCTGAGAGTGAGAACCAGGGACATGGGCCACCACCTACCCATTTGCCCCTCTAGAATTTTTAGCACTCATTTATGTATTTATCCATCCAACATGTAATTATCAAGCATACATTATGCCTTAGTTAGGACCTAAAAAGAATGAAGACATAACTAATTCAGCCTGCCCCTCAAGGAATTCTAGTCTTAGGGGGTGGAAACAACCTACAATTATAATATACTATGACAACTACTGTGGGGAAGAAGTGGCAAAGGACATTCAAAGAAAGTCCTAGAAATCAGAAGAGAGGAAGGCTGCCAGCAAGAACTCCACTAGAATTGAGCCTGGAAGAGGTTGAAGGTAGTTAGCATCAGGGAGGGAATTCTAGATAGAGGAACACCAAGGGGAAGAGCACAGTGTGCCCTAAGTCCCACAGGTTGCTCAGTGTGATCAGGAATGTGTGGGAGATGAGTTCTGAGTCTGCAACTGAAGACGGCCACAAGCTACAGCCTTGCAAGTCCTCAGCCACAAGGACCTCTCTGAAGCCACAGGAAGGAGTGGTCCTAGCTGTGGTGTGTAGAGTGAGGAATGACCCATAATGGACCTGTTTAACACCCTACTCAACTCTAGACAACCAACTTCCCCACAGTAGCATTCCTTCGCCCTGCATCCTCCCTGATGTCCAGACTCTCCCTCACTCAGACACCATCTCCTGCTGCTGGCACTGTTCTAGCACTGTCTTCAGCTGTCTTTCAAATGCGGGTAGGAAGATAGGAACTCTCAACTCCTTGTGTTTTTAAGTGCCAGAAGACTGTTGACACAACCCTGTTCTGGAAGATATTTTACGGTGGGACTGATCATCCCCAATAGTTCTATATAATGCATTTTCATTTTGCTGCATATGGGTTTCCAGTTTTCCCAGCACCATTTGTTGAAGAGGCTGTCTTTTCTCAATTGTATGTTTTTGGAGCCTTTCTCTACCATGAGAAAACTGTATTTCTGTGGGTTTGTCTGTGTGTCCTCTATTCTGTACCCTTGGTCTACCTGCCTATCTTGGTGCCAATACCATGATGTTTTTGTTACTATTGCTCTGTAGTATAGTTGAAGATATAGTATTGTGATACCTCCTGCTTCTCTCACCCTGCACAAAACTCAACTCAAAATGGATCAAAGACTGAGGAATCAGGCCAGAAACCCTGCACCTAACAGAAGAAAAAGTAGGTCCAAATCTTCATCATATCGGCCTAGGACCAGACTTCCTTAACATGACTCCCAAAGCACAATAAATAAAAGCAGAAATCAATAATTTGGACAGATTCAAACTAAAAACCTTTTTCTCAGCAAAGGAAACAGTCATCAGTGTGAAGAGAGAGCCTACAGAGTGGGACAAAATCTTTGCCACACACATGACAGATAGAGCAATAATCTCCAGAATATATAAAGAACTCAAAAAACTTTACCTCAAGAATACAAATAACCCAATCAATAAATGGGCTAAGGAAATGAGCAGACACTTCACAGAAGAGGATCTTCAAGCAATCAACAGATACATGAAAAAATGTTCAAAATCTCTAGTAATAAGAGAAATGCAAATCAAAACTACCCTAAGATATCATCTCACCCCAATGAGAATGTCTTTTATCAAGAATACAAGCAACAATAGGTGTTGGCGAGAATGTGGGGAAAAAGGTACACTCATACATTGCTGGTGGGGTTGCAAATTGCTGCAGCCACTCTGGAAGGCAGTATGGAGATTCCTTCGAAAACTCAGAATGGAACCATTTGACCCAGCTATCTCTCTCCTTGGCCTATACCCAAAAGACTTAAAATCTGCATACTACAGTGATGCAGCTACATCAATGTTTATAGCAGCCCAATTCACTCCAGCTAGATTATGGAACCAACCTAGATGCCCTTCGATAGAGGAATGGATAAAGGAACTGTGGAATATATACACAATGGAATATTACTCAGCCATACAGAATAATAAAATTATGACATTTGCAGGTAAATGAACGGAATTGGAGAAGATCATGTTAAGTGAAATAAGCCAATCCCAAAAAACCAAAGGCTGAATTATCTCTCTTATAAGTGGTTGATGACACATAGCGGGGTGGGGAGGGGGAGGCTCAGGACCAATGGAGATGGGATGGATTGTATAGAAGAAAATGAGGGGTGGGGCGGGGGAGGGGAAGGAAAGATAATAGAATGAGACAAACATCTATACCCTATGTATATGTGTAAATATGCAAATTGTATGATTCTACTTTGTGTACAACCAAAAAAATGATAGTTGTACTCCATTTGTGTACAATGACCTAAAATTTAAAAAAATATAAATTTAAAAAAACAAATAATGCATTGATCATAAAAGGATGCTGATATATAAATAGACATATATATGTTGCTGACATATTTATATATGGTAATGTCATATATATATTACATATTTATATAATCTGATATCATATATTTTATATATATGCATTGGTCATAGAAGGATACTGATGTACTATATATATAATTTTTGCTGATATATTTTTAAAGAGACTCTAAATTGTATTTTAGCTTCCATGTGTTGCTAGTTAAGCATTTTCTATCAAGTCAAGGAGCAGGAATTTCCATAGACCTCCCAGGCTTTTGTTTGGGTACTGCCTTGGTGGGAATCCTGGTGGAGAATGAGCTTCTCTTTTTGCTCAGTGGTCCTTGCTTACAGGGCAGACTCCTTAGATTGTTCTCACTTTTCTTTTTTTCTTTCTTTTTTCTTTTCTTTTTCTTTTTCTTTTTCTCTTTCTTTTTTTGGCAGAGAGATTCTGGGGACTAAACCCAGGGGTGCTTAATCATAGCCACATCCTCACTTCCTTTTATTTTTTATTTTGAGACAGAGTTCCATTAAGTTGCTTAGGGTCCCTCTAAGTTATTGAGGCTGGCTTTAAAACTTGTAATTTACCTATCTCCACCTCCTGAGCAGTTGGGATTACAGGCATGCACCACCACACCTGGCTCCTGAACCTTTTCAACTTAGTATTTCTGCTTCCTTTTGGTCCCTAACCCTAACCCTAACCCTCTGGACTTTGACAGCATTTTTTCCCCATTGGATATCCTAGCCACAATGCTGCTGCGTATTGTAATTCTCTGCCCCAGGTGTCTTCTGGAAGGAAATGCTGACTTGAATTTTTCCTTTATAGACTGGAGATTTCCCATTCATGAGGGTGAAGCGCTCCCAGTTAGCTTGTCCCCATGAAGCTGACCATTTCTATTGCCATGGCAACATCATGGGACAGGAAGATGTAGAAGACCGATGCTGACACCAGGGCCAACTTCATGGGTGTATGACCTGGATAGTCTCTCAGGGGCCTGCCCTTAGGACCCACACTTGGCTTATTGCTCTGGAGTTAATGCCTTGAAATCATTAATAATTTTTAATGAGAGGTCCCACATTTTCATTTTGCCCTGGGCCCCATAAATTAGGTAACCAGTCTTGCTGACATTATAATTCCTTTTGACAAGAGTGAGCCTCAGTGTTCCATTAAGCCAGAATTTCCAAAGGCTGAAAAGCCAGCTCATTTCCTCCTGCCATCCATCCCGTAACTGTATGACTGGTACACTGGGTTCTGAGAAGTCCAAACATAAGAATTGCACTGGGAGAAAGTGAACAGACACATAGCCACACCCAGCTGAATACTGCCAGCACCACCCAGAATTTCTCTGCAGAACT
Organism: Glaucomys volans; assembly: GCA_020662805.1. Taxonomy (NCBI): domain Eukaryota; kingdom Metazoa; phylum Chordata; class Mammalia; order Rodentia; family Sciuridae; genus Glaucomys; species Glaucomys volans. The sequence goes on from JAJEJO010003003.1 coordinate 145,473, forward strand.
TCAGAACCATTCAGGATAATAGAATGGTCAAGGCCCTGAGAGTTTTCCCACAGCTGTGCTCATTCCCAGGTGTGACCTCAGTCGATCTAAGGGAAGTTCCCCAGAGAATGGTATTTGATGAAAAAAAAAATCACAACTCACAGCCATCTGGGTCTGTTTTCAGGAAGTATAAAGAGAGATATCTCTTTCATTAGACATTTTATTCATGTAAGTACAGTTAAACTAAAAACCAGGTTAACAGAACAATGCCCTGGGTCTTTTTCATCCAAGCACACCTGAATTGTTAGGAAAGCAACACAAGAAGAAGGCATCTTTCTGATTATGGAGAGTTTTTATGTCTAATCTCCTTATTCATTCAGATTTAATCCAAAGGAATAAAAGCTGTTATACTGGATTTCACTTGCAATCACAAGATATTTGGTTGCCAAGGATATAGATATGCTTAAAATTCTGGCTACCAAAGAAGTCTGTGTGACACACACATATACATATACATACATACACACACATACATAATGTACATATTTAATGTCTTTCAACTTGTGTAGAATAAAATTTGGAATACTGAGTGAAGTTTTCTTAGTTAAAATATGCTGTTAACAACAGAGACAGTGGCACACTGAAGCTGCCTCACTAGCTCCCAGGTGACGAATATTCACATCTCTTTCAACTTCACATTCACTGATGCTATGCCAGTGTCCTGAAATCATCTATGATCCATCACGGGGCATATGCTACAAACCAGTGCATTTCTTTTCTCTGGAAATCCATATACCAGCACACTATAGAGCTTACTGTAAAGAGTTCTGAATAAAACCAAGAAATTATGAAAATTGAGGCATTGTAGATCCAAGTTATTTAAACAAATAAAACTGATGAAGAATGATTAGAGTGGGAATTTTAATTCCATAAAAAGATGAAAGGAAGTGGGAACATGACATCTAACTCCATCAGTGCCACCTGTTGCTGGGGACCACCTTCCAGAGAAAGCACATAATAGCCTGAGACACAGCATTGAAATCCTTCTCTTGACCCTGAGCAACACTGCACCTGAAAATGCACGAGGGAGCAGAGGTCTGTGTTGGAACTGGGGTTACCTAATCTCAGGAGATCAAACTTAAAAAAATAAATACATCAAACATATGCCTTCATTCCTTTAGAGTCAATTCTATTAAGAGAAACACAATTTTATAAATATAAGGACAATTAGATATAAATATAAGGACAATTAAATGATTAAAATGATTAGAACTCTATTTAATTATTCCATTGTGCTTAAGTGCATAAAAAATAACCCAAGCACTATAGATACACAGAGGGAAACTGATTATAACTGAATAGAAACATTGTTGTTTTTTTCACACCATGTATAATCACATGAAGGCACTCCTTCTCAACAGAGAACTCTGAGAAATTAAACAAAGAATTTATTGCTCAGCTGTCTATGGCTGCATAAATTTATGGCCAAAAGGGAAATTGCACCAGATGTATTCTGTAGGGGAAACGGGTCTGCTGCATTTCATTAGTGCTAGCAAGGTCTTACAGAAATAACCCAGCCAATTTTACTCCATCATTTCAGCCTTCAGATATATCACAAACCACCCTCCACAGCCTATCAAATACCCAGCATTTTATTTTATCTTGACTATTTCTGCAATTCTTCCATGGAGGAGAATGGGAGAGCAGGATGAGGAGGGTATCTGAGAATCTTATACTCACATGCATAGCTTAGAAGGGAGAATTGCACATACCCTTGTTTCATAATACAAAGTTAAAAAAGCATTTTGGACAAAATGTCTGTAATTGTGAGAATACAAAGAAGATACAATGCCAGTACAGGTAAAAGACAGTGCTTAAAGTTTTATGTCAACTTTTTTAAAATTTCATAAGGAAAATGGACACTATAGTGCTACCTACTAATATTGTAGGGTTTATCTCTAATGATGTAGGACTGTGTGCCCAGAACCCTTCTGAGTGTTTCACATACTTAGACCATCAAGTCTTCACAACAACCCTCACAGTTGATTGTCTGTTATATAAACCCCATTTCACAAATAAGAAAACTGAGGTATAGACAGGTTAAGTCACTAAGTGATCAAGTCTAGTTCTAATCCAGGGTCTTGCAGCTGGAAACCTCTATGCTCTGCTGCCTAGAACATATGTACACTTGCTTTGAGAAAGCCAAAGACAAAAGCATAAAACAAGCAAACAGACCACTTGGGATGGATTTTATAACTGTTCTTTTACAGAAAGTTATTTCATATAAAATACCACACAAGCATAGTACATTTCTCTTTTTCTTTGAGAAATTGCTCTGCCTTCTCAGACTTAATTCTCAAGCATCTCTTTGCAAAGGACTCCCTCTCCCCCACCTCCTAATACAACCAACATGCGGTGCTGCTTATGAAGTAATTTTTTAGTGATTGAATCCATCAACCAATGAATTGGTCAGACAATGAGTGTCATAATAGCTGCAGAGTCAAACTCAGGAGTTGAACAGTGCTTGGTGTGGTTTATTATTTTAACAATCCAGGATGGTTTCAGAGCATCAGGATAATCTTTGAAGCTTTATAGATTAGAGTTGTGAAGACCTCATGTGAATAAAATGGAGAAATGATACTGGGTAAGAGAAAGGCATTAGTCTTTAGTGATGTGCCAAAACACTAAAGACCATTCCCATTATTTAACTCATTAGTCTGTACCACAATCCAATTTAGTAGACAAGAAAATGGAAGCTCAACAAATAAGCAATTTGCCCAAAGTTGTGCCAGCTAATAAGAGGAAAATCGGGGGCATGAGCCCAATTTTTCTAACTCCAAAGCTCTTTTCACTTCTATGCAATATTTCAGGTAAGCAAGGAGCAGAGCAGGGGGAAGCAGAAGGAGAGAGAATGAGAATAAAGTGAGAATAAGATGAGATTTAGTCAAGAGATCAGCCATATCCATGAAGTTTGCCAGAGAAATATCCAGGCAATTATTTTAATCCCCCAATTTCCTTATTTTGAATTAAAATAAGAATGACCCAGTTATCATAGGGCTCTTGACAGGAAAGTTAAGGCTGACATCCAATTAATTCAGGGTTTTACTGTGTCCTGGCAGGGACACCCGTAGGGGAAAGCCTTCGTGGAAGTTCTTTTCACCTTCTGAGTTGAGGTAATTGCCCCTGCACAGGAAATTCTAAGCCCCCATCCCCTCAGGCAGAAATCTGGCCATTCATTTGCAGAGTCCTGGCACTAACCTGGCAGCTGCAGATGCCCCCTCAGCGGTTATAGCTGTCTGATGGGACACCTGTTCTCCCTAATTGAAGGCGATGGGCAAGGGGCTGCTGGGGAAAAGTTGGCAGCAGCTCCACTAATGTCTTATGA
>JAJEJO010003003.1:148846-189994 GCA_020662805.1 Glaucomys volans
CCCTGAAGAAAAACTAATTTGAAGCGCAGTAAGTTGATACCCAATAGAACCTAATGATGGGCAGTAGAGAAACTCCTTTAGAAAATAATACCTAAAGGAAGAATTGTAAAAAAAAAAAAAAAAATGAATGGTGCAATGCCCTTTCTTCTTTGGTAGAACTACACTCTCAAAAATCTACAGCATTCACAGCCTCTTTCTCCACCCACCCTCCCCCGACTTTTTAGTAATTGGTTTAATGGACGCTAAAAGCATGAGGAGGAATGTAACTCACCAATTTATTACTACATCTCATTTCATAGATAGCAAGCCCACGCCCTGTGTGCTGCATGGCAAATATAGGTTACATTTAGAGATCGATATCATTTGGCTGCAATTTGATAAGTGCCTCTAATTCAATTTCTAACTATGGCATTTACTTAATCAAAACTTTGGCAATGAGAGCCAATTCAAACACTATATGCAATAAAGAGATTTGGAAAAAAGTCAGAGGGAATCACAGGGTGAATAATCAGAAACTTAAATGCTTGGTTTAAGTTCACTATAATAAAAATACAATCTTCAAACAAACATTCACCAGCATTGACTGTCCTAGCATTAAAGGAAAGCATAACATAATACTTTAGATGTAGGGACTCTAGATAGAAGATGATCATGTCAGAAATCAAGAGAGGCAAGGAATGAGACCTAATGGGAAATACTTCATTAACCAACACTGTCTTGATATTGCATTATGATTTGACACTTTTGATCTCTACATATGCTTTAAGGTATATTTTTATTATAAATTTTTCATTTAAAAAACTTTATTCAGTTCTCAGAAGATGGTGCGTTAGAGGAAGTATATACTTGCCACAAATACTCAGCATCAGATTTTAAAAGCAAGAAGACTGCTACTCAGTGAGGTGGGTAACTAAGGGACTTCATTGAAATTCAATACTGGACAGTAAATGAAACCACAAACTTTCATGGAGCCACATAAACCCAAATATGACCATAGCTAAAGACTTTAGAATTATTTTGACACATATTTTTTTCCAAATTTTCCAAGATAGTTATCTCAGTAATAACCATTGCTCAATCTGAGCTTAGTTAGTTTTCCTCCAAACTAAGCACAATGATGAACATATTAGGCTTGGGAATTCAGATATACCTTAAGATTGGTATTCTCTTTTTATTCTTTTGATTCATTGTACACAAATGGGGTACAACTTTCATTTCTCTGGTTGTTCACAAAGTAGAGTCACACCATTTGTGTAATCATACATGTACATAGGGTAATGATGTTTGTCTCATTCTATTATCTTTCCTTCCCCCACCTGCTTCCCACCGCTCATTTCCCTCTACATAATCCATCCTTCCTCCATTCTCCCCTTACCCTGCTCCCGGTTAGGTATCACACATTATTCCTGTTGAAAGTCTGGACTTGAAGTTTGATATGCTTTAATTGAAATGATTCAGTCTATTAAGTACAAGGGTTTCATTTATTTGATTTACTGTGATCAGTGAATGGTACCAAGCTTAAAATTTGTTGATTTTTGTGTAAATAGTGTTTTTCTGGATTGCTGCTTATGTTACTAATGAATGTTCTTAATTTTGAACAGCCAAGAGATGCTACTTTGCTAGTGTTATAAAAATAATGTGCATGTAAAATATGAAACTTTAATTATATGGATTCACTACTGAAAGAAAAGTGGACACTCCTGAACTTAGGCATCTTCAGAAACAAATTCTAGCAATGACAATCACACAATGTAAATGTACTTAATGCAGCTGAAATGTAAAAGCAGTTAAAATGGCAAATGTGATATAATGTATATCTTCCCAAAGTAAAAAAAGCAAAAATGAAACCACAGAGACACAGAAAGTCACAAACTCCTAATGTAATGTAATAAACATACATTGAAGACATACCAGCTTGGCTGACCACGGCACAGCAGCCAAGGCTCCTGAAGGGAAGGGGAGCACAAGCAGAGAGAGAAGAAAGCAAGGTGGAATAGCAAAAAGAAACTGGTTTTGGGGAAACCTGTGGAATAAAGAGAAAGGCTGATCTTAATGGATCCAGAGTCAGTGGGAGAAGATGTTGAGTGAAAAGCAACCAAATCATTCAGCCTATGGGTAGACAGTTGGGGGTCAGGCAGTGGGGTCTGGGGTCACTGATGCCAGCTGCCCACCTATTAAGAGCCCCAGAGTCTCCCTAGACCAATGTGACTGAAATTGGCACAAAGAAAATTGTGCCTAGGTCATCAAGCTCCAGACACAAAGAAAAAAAGAGCTCCCTTTGTTGGTGGTGCCCCAGAAATCCAGGAGAAACCAGCATCTCCCCATCAACAGGGGCAGGGACCTAATCTCAAATACCCACTAAAAGAATTCCAAAGATCAGCCAAGACCAAATCCCAGTGACCAGAACTTCCAATTTAGAACTCTGCACCAAAAGAACATATGATTTGTCAGCATTTGCCAGTCTATCCCACCTTACACTGGGCGATGGGAAGCCAAGAGCCACTATAACCAGCTTTGGCTCCTAGCCACAAGAGCTGGCAGCTAGGTGAGGTAGTCAAAGATGTTGCACCTAACAACCCCCAAACCTTGATCCAAGGGGTACAGAGCCGCAAAATAAGTACAAAGAATGAAAACCCACCCTTGCCAACAGTTTTTACAACCTCAGCAGAAATCAGCCCTTTTTTCTCATTAATTTTTTTCTTTTTACCAGTTTATTTTCAGTATTACCCCATTTTTGCTCTTTTGTAATTTTTTTCAAAATAATTTCATTATATTTTATTTCTTATTTTTTCCATTCTGTAAGATTGTGTGGGGGGGCATGGGTGTGTGGGTGATTGTAGGTGTGCTTTTACTATGCAGATACTTTCATTTCAATTGCTTTCTTCTTCACTCATTATTTAACCTTGGTTTGACTTAGGTGGTATATAATCATATGTATGCTAGAGTTGTTTTGATCTCACATTTGTTTGTTATACATTGGTTTTTGTTCTTCTTATTGCCTCTTCTTCACTCTTTTCCCCAACTATTATCCAAATCTTTCTGTTCCCTCTTTCTCTCTTTTTTAAATAATTTTTAGTTATTTCTTTTTTCCTCCTTCTTTATAGCTATCATCTTGTACCTGTCTTGTGCCTCTCTTCTGTTCACTTTTTAAACATTTCAAACTTTCTCTTGCCTTCCTACCCTATATTTCCTACACTTAAGAAACTGTAATCCCCCTAAGAAAAGCATATTGTTTATGCGAGTCTTACCCAATTCATGCTGCTATGATTATCAATACAGTGGGTAACATTGTCTTAGACAGCTGTTGTTTAATGCCTGATCTAGTACATAGTTTTTTATTGTTGGTGCTGATGATAAATGCTGACCCCACCTTTTGTATAAAGGTATTAAATAGTATTAAAGATATCAGAGGAGACACTGGACATTTACCTTAAAGCTGTACAAATGTTGCTAACATTATTGTTATTCCTGGCTTCCTCCTTTCTCTAAGAAGGGCTGGAAATTAATTGGTTCATAGAGTAGAAGTTCTGCTACTGAGCAATACTCATAACTCAGCCAAGTACCAGCAAATATCATCACACACATGTTCTAACCCTACCTGAGCTTCAACAATACTCAACATATAGAATCAATGACATGAAAACCCCAAAATAACAATGAGACCCCAAAGAGAAACAACCAAAGGGGACCTTGGGTCCCACACAAAAGCACACATGTGTAAAAGATGAAGGGGAATCCATCTCAATTGATGTACAAGTCCAAGACCTCTGAAAACATGAAGAAACAGGGAAACAAATCTCCTTCCAAAATTCACAATCCCCCAACAAATAATCCTAAAGATATGGAAGTAGATGAAAGTCCAAAGAAAGACTATAAAAAACTGATTATTAAAATGTTCAATGAACTAAAAGAAGATCTAAGGAATGAATTCAGGTAGAAAATTGGGAGATGAAAAACTACTTCAATAGAGATAATGAAAACAAACCAATTAAAACTACTAAAAATGAAAGACACAATGAATCAAATTAAAAACTCACTTGAAAGCATCACCTACAGATTAGATTGTTTAGAAATAGAACTTTGGGACCTGAAGACAGCATATATGAACTTGTATACTCAGTATTCAATAAAGTAAAAAAAGAAAGACCCTGATCAGGATATATAAAAAACTCTTTGTCAGAATCAATAGAACATGGAGATACAGGTTAAAGGCATTAAGAACATTTTCAATGAGACTGTAACAGAAAAATTTCCCCATCTTAAAAATGAGATAGATATCCACATACAGGAGGCATATAGGACATCAAATAGACAAGATCAGAGCAAAACCTCTTCAAGACACATCATAATCAAAATACCTAACACAGAAAATAAGGAAAGAATATTAAAACCTGTGAGAGAAAAACACCAGGTCACATGTAGATGCAAACCAATAAGGTTCACCTATGACTTCTCATCTTACACCCCCCAAATCAAGGACAGCCTGGAGTACTTTTTAATTCTAAAAAAAAAAAAAATTCCAGTCAAGATTTCTATATCCAGCAAAGCTATCATTCTAAATTGGCAAAAAAATAACTTTCCACAAGAAGAATAAAGTAAAAGAACTCATGACCACAAAGCCATCCCTACAAAGAATACTCAAAGATTTACTGCATACAGAGGAACCCAAAAATAAACCAGAAAATTCCCAAATATACGAAGATCATGAGAAGAAACAAACTAAATGAAAATCAAAGCAGAATTAAATATTACAAACAAAACAAAATGGCAGGAAACAACGAATACATATCCATAATAACACTCACTGTAAATGGTATAACTCTCTAATTAAAAAACATACTGGATCAAAAAATGAAGTCCAACTATATGATATTTAGAAGAGACTCATCTCACAAAGACACCCACAGATTGATAGTAAAAAGATGGAAAAACATATTTCATGTTACTGGAGCTCAAAACCAAGCAGGAGTAGCTATTCTCATATCTGACAAAGCATATTTCAATCAAAAATTAATCAGAAGTGACAAAGAAGGCCACTATATACATTTCCCAACAAGAAAATATAACAATGGTAAATATATATGCCCCAAATGTCAGTGTACCTAATTATATGGGAAAAATACTTCTTGACATTAAATCTAAGACAGGCTCTAATATAATAACACTAGATGATTTTCATACCCTTATCACCAATAGACAGGTCATCCAAACATAACAAGCAATAAATATATTTCTGATCCAAAGAACATTAAAAATCAAATGGATCTAATAGATACCTTCAGAATATTTCACCCAAAACAGTTAAATTTACTTTCTTCTCAGCAACTGATGGAACCTTTTTCAAAATGGACTATATTCTAGATCACATAGTCTTAGTAAATACAAAAAAAAGCCCCTTATACAATCCTGTGCATCCTATCAGATCAAATGGAATAAAACTAGAAAACAGCAAGAAAAAATAATAGAAACCACATAAACACATAGAGATTGAAAACTAGTCTTTTAAATGATGAAAGGATCATAGAAGAAATGAGAGATCAATACATTCTTGGAAACAAATGAGAACAGACATATAGCATATCAAAACTTCTGGGACACTATAAAAGTAGTTTTAATAAGAAAATTTAGAGTATTGAGTGTCTACTTTTAAAAAATAGAAAAATTCTAATAAATTAGCTTATGCTCCACCTCAGGTCCTTAGAAAAGGAAGAACAAATTAGTTGAAGAAAGAAATCAATGAAGAAAGAAATTAATCAAGATCACAGTTGAAATAAATGAAATTGAGAATAAAAACAATACACATGATCAATGCAACAAAAGTTGGTTCCTTAAGAAGATAAATAAGATTGATAAACCCTTAGTCAAATAAACCAAAAGAGAGAAGACCCAAATCAACAATGTTAGGTATGTAATGGAGATATCATAACAGACCCCTCTGAAATTCAGATGATCATTAAAAACTGTTTTGAAAATTTATGTTCTAATAAACTGAATAATTTAGAAGATATTTCTAAACACATATGACCTGCCCAAATTAATTAGGAAGATACAGAAAACCTAAGTAGGTCAATATCAAGTAATAAAATGGAAATATCTGCCATCCAAGTACTAACCAGGCCCGACCCTGCTTAGCTTCCAAGATCAGACGAGATCGGGCGTGTTCAGGGTGGTATGGCCGTAATTCAGTATAAATTCTGAAGCTACATTATCAGATAATTTGAACAACTTTTACATCTTCAGGTCCATAAGATTCAATGCACCCAATTCATGTAACTTTCTGATTATTTATGTTTGTCAAACTATTGCTTGAGGCAGAAGGTCCTTTAAATTAAAAAAAAATATCAGAAAACACATATCCCACTTAGATAGTCTATACCAGTTCATTATTCCTTAGCAATGTCATTGCTTTCTAAACAGAAAAATTTGACTTTGCCCTGAATATGACCATTTATAATCATCAGCCTGAACTAGATGGTGTGAAGTTATAGTCTATACTATTAAATCTGTAAGTCAATGTCCTACACATATAAATCACATACTACTTTCAGGAATTAATATATTTAGATCCCCGAATGGTTATGCATCCTGGCAAATTTAGAATATCCAAATAAATATTAAATAAAATCTATCCTCTCTCTTTTTCTGTCTCTTTCTTTTTCCCCCTATCTCCTACCTCCACATCCTCTTACTCTCTGTTTCTTATATGCCCATACAGACTCTTCTCACCCTCTCTGCAAATGCTTCTAAAGGTAAGTCAACATATAAACTGTAGAGTAATTGGAATGTCACGGAAAATAGTTATCAAGAAAAATAAATCAACCTAAATGTCACACACATATATTAGAATTGTTGAGATTTGAGAATATCAAACAGAATTTGGGTTTTAGGACATGGTATAGTAATCTTGAAATTATTTTTAAGCTCTGGAAGCAATCTGACATAAGACCTCATGGTATAAAATATTATTTCTCAAATAAATAAAGTAAATATTTCTCAAAGTTGACTTCCCTAACTAGACATTAGTTTGCACATTTTTATGTAAAAAGTTACCAATTGGTGCTCTTGAAAGTTTCAAATAAAATACGGTTAATAAGAAAAAAAAAAGGAAACATCAATTAGAAGACTTCCAAAAAAGAAAATCCCAGGACCAGATATGTTCTCCACTGAGTTCTACCAGAAGAAGTAACATCAGTCTTTCTCAAATAACTCCATGAAATTTAAAGGGAGGGATCATTCCCAAATGCATTCCATGAGACCAGTATTATTCTAATACAAAACCCAAAGACACGGCAAGGAAAGAAAAATGCAGACTAATATCCCTGATGAACATAGATGCAAAAATCCTTATTAAAATATTAGCCAACTGCATTCAAAAATACATCAAGAAGATTATGATCCATGATCAACTGGGCTTCATACCAGGAATGCAAGCTTGTTTCAGCATATGCATAAATGTAATTTGCTATTTAAACAGAATCAAGGAGAAGAATTATCAAATCACTTCAATGGATGCCGAAAAGGTCTTTGATTAAATCCAACACACATTCATGTTAAAAATGCTGCAGAATCTAGAAGAAGAAGGAATTTACCTCAACACTATAAAGGTGATTTATGACAAACACAAAGTCAACATCATATTGAATGGATAAAAATTCAAAGAATCTCTTCTAAAATCAGGAACAAGACAAGAATATTCACTCTTACTACTTCTATTCAATAGAGTTCTTAAAACTGTAGACAGAGCAATCAAGGAAAAAGAAAAAAATAAAGAGATATAAATAGTAAAGAAGGAAGTCAAAAATTATCTGTTTGCTGATGACATTATTCTGTATCTAGAAGACACAAAAACTCTACCAGAAGACTTCTAAAAGTGAAAAATGAACTCAGCAAAGTAGCAGCATACAAGATCAACATTCACAAATGGATAGCTCTTCTATACTCCCACGTTGATTCTTCTGAGAAAGAAATCAGGAAGACCATCCCACCCATTCATAATAATATTAAAAAATAAAAAACTTGGCAACCAAACTAACCATGAAGATAAAAGATTTCTACAATGAAAATTGTACAACACTGGAGAAAAAATTAAAGAAGACCTTAGAAAACAGAAAGACTTCCCATGTTCTTGAATAGGCAGAAATATTATTGTCAAAATGTCCATACTACCAAAAGCAATATGCAGATTTAATGCAACCTACATCAAAATATCAATGACATTGGCATTTCCTATTTGTAGAATTGTTTAAAAAGAGTTCTTAAATTCACTTAGAAGAATAAGAGACCCAGAATAGCCAAAGAAATACTGAGTAAGAAGAGCAATACAGGAGGTATCACAATACCAGTCCTCAAAGTATACTACAGACCCATAGCAAAAAAAAAAAGACAGTATGGTATTGACATCAAAATAAACATGAAGGCCAATGAAATCAAACAGAAAACATAGATAAACCTATATACTTAGTCATTTGATATTTGACAAAGGTGCCAAAAACATGTTGGAAAAAAGTTCCTTTTCAAATGATTCTGGGAAAATGGGATATCCATATATAGAATGAAATTAGATCCTTATCTCTCACCCTGCACAAAACTCAAATCAAAGTGTAATAAAGACTTAGGATTTAGACCAGAAACTCTGCAATTGCTAGAAGAAAACATAGAACCAATAATGCATACTGGTGTACGCATTGACTTCCTCAACAAGACCCCTAAAGCTCAAAAAATAAAACCAAGGATGAATAAGTGGGATTCCATCAATTTAAAAAGCTTCCACACAGCAAAGGCAATAATCAAGGATGTAAAGAGAGAGTCTACAAAATGGGAGAATGCCAGCTACTCCTCTAATAGGGGATTAACATCCAGAATATATAAAGAACTCAAAAAAGTTAACACCACAGAAAAAATAACCCAATCAATAAATAATCAAAAGAACTAAACAGAAACTTCTCAAAAGAAGAAACATAAATGGCCAACAAATATATGAAAAAAAAATGTTCAACATCTCTAGCAATCAGGGAAATGCAAATCAAAAGTACACTAAAATTTCATCTTACTCCAGTCAGAATGCCAAATATTTATCTTATAGACACAGGCTCTTATATCATTATTGGAAACAGCCTAAATGCCCATCTATAAGGAAACAGAAACAAAAATGACATTTACATTATTAATATTGTGCTCAGAGGAATGAACTAGAGCTATGTGTATTAACATGGAAAGATCTCAGAAACATAAACATAAAATGAAGCACAATGAGCTAACCTCTCTAACCTCTGTTTCCTCATTAGTAACATAAGGACTCATCCATGGAGCCCACTACATACCAGGAACTACTTTAGGCAATGAAAAATGAAATGGAAAAAAAAAAAAAAAACCCTCTTCCTTCATAGAGCTTACATTCTAGAGATGAGAAACAGGGACAGAAAATATACAATAAAGTTATATTAATGATGTTATGTGATTTTTTTAAGCTTATAGAAAAAAACACAAAAGAAAAAATAGCATCAGGGAGACACACTAGGGAGTTTTGAATTAAGATATCACTGGAAAGGTGCTACTCCAGCAAAGGTGAAAGAGGTGGAAAATAAGGAATAAACCTTTGCTGTAACAGACTATGATTGACACTTTCTCAAGCTTATTCTGATTAACAAACATCCTATTTCTCAGTTGAATATAAAATGTTCTCTATTTTTATATATTTCCAGGAATTTCAGTGGGTATCTTCTTTCTTAGGCTTAGAAAAGGAGAATTAAACCTGGAACTGATTTTATTTTAAGTTAAAAAATAGCTTTGAAGAGACTGGGTAGAAAAATACATTATTATTACATTATTCAGTAACAAGTATGCCTAATACCTGTGCTGTTTAAGCAAAACAGTCAATACTAAGAACTCCAGTGTTGAGAAATTTTAGGAGGGTGAATGAAAGCGGCTGGCTTACTTTCTGTAAAACAATTCTGTATGGGTCAAAACCTCACAAACTTGCCTCTGAAATATATTAATTAACCTAACACTAGCTCCAAAGGTAACCATAAAGTTAATGGCAGAAGAGATTTTGTGACAAAGACATAATATCAAAATTAATACCTGGAAAGAACTGCATATAAAATACAGCATTTTAACTTAATGGATTTATGAAAGTCAGCAAAATAACACATTTCTCTGGGCCTCAGTTTACACACTTTTAAAGCAAATGCATTTCTAATTGAGCAGGAGACCATATTATAATAATTATAATGTATATAATTATATATATTCACATTTTACATATGTATGCAATTATAATTATACATATATATATTCACATTCTACATATTTCCCTCTGCTAGATTCTAAGCTCCATGAGGGTAATGAGCTTGTCTGCTGTATTCATTTCAATGCCCCAGAACCTAGCATGTCCCCCTGGCATGTAATAAGTGCTAATTAAGTTTAATTCTTTTTCTTTCCTCCAACTTCTAGAGACCTTTCTCTACCTAAACCACTTAATCTTCTCTTATACTAATAATCATGAATTCCAAGAGTTTTTTTTTTCCTGTTGGGGAACTGACTAATTAGGAATACAATAGGAATCTTCAAGCCATAAGCAAGGTCTCTGCACTGAACATGGACTCCTTTTACCAGAGGATGACCCCTGGTTAGATCCAGGGCCTCCCAGTCACCTCTGGCACCCCTAAGTACAGTTGCCCATTTAGAAACCTTTTTGCAGAGGCTGGGAATATGACAGAGTAAAGAAAACCTGCATCCCAAGCTGAACAGTGGTGTGGGAACAAAACAGTAGGTGTACAGCATCAAGGGATTTTACTAAAATTTAATACTGGACACTCAATGCAGCTTAAGAACTCAGAAATGTGGGTGCAATAAACAAAGACGATAGAATACACTGACGTCAACCCAGAAGCCCCACCACCAATATGGATTCACCACAGACAAAGGGAGACAATATAGTCTTGGTACAGAAAAATATGAGATCAAGAATGCTGCTTAATCTTAGCTGATCCAGAGTCTGCGCCATGCACTGGTGCTTGAAAAGCACACTCTGTATCACAACTGGCCATGGAGAACTGAGCCAGGAGCATCTTGGGGTGAGCATGCTGCTGTGGTGACTGTGGCACCCAAGAGATCAGACACAAAAGAAAACAACCACAATATTCCTGCAGGTACCAACTGAGGGACCTAGGCTGAGCCTGATGTAACATGAGTGAACTCAGGGGGATTCAAGAAGGAAAGGAGAAAGGGAGTCTGACTAGCTTCTCCTTTGTGTCTGGTGGCTCACATGACCACCTGAAGTAGGCCAGGAGTCTGAGCAGGTGAATGTGAATACAGTCAGGGACCAAGTCCAGGAAGGCTGTGTGTTCCTGTACAGCAGTGAGTGGAGGATCATCCCCGCTGCCCCATGATGGGATTTCTTGGGGGCTCCTGAGAACCAGACCCACAGAAAAGATGAACTACTGTCTACCCCTATGGGCAGGTCAATCTTGTCTTCCCAAATAAGGCCCCACCCAACGAAGCCCATGAGACCAAATTAGATATAAACCCCATCTGTTGGAACTCCCCTCACAGAACCCTGCAGAAGCAATACCCTGGGAGTGCACCAAACTGATCCAAATAGATAACACCAACTGACAATACGTCCTAACCCATCCCACCTCATGCTAGTGAGGAAAGGGAAGCAGAGTCTTCTATCAATAGCTTCAATCTTAGACCATTCCAACTAGAAGCTCAAAGAGCAACACAAAACAGAAAGGGGTTAACAATCCCCACCCTTGCTCTATCAGTACATAACTCAAGAAGAATTGTAAAGAAAGACTGTTGAACATAGACAATGACCACCCAATCTGGTCAAATATTTTGACCACCACAGTGGGAAAGGTTCCTTCATTCTTCTCTAAGATTATTATTGGATTATTATTGGATTATTTTATTTAATTTTTTTTATTCTTTCTCTCTCTGTGTATGTGTGCATGTGCACATGTGAATTCTGGCTGTGATGATTAGTTCAGGGACATAGATACATAAACTTATTTGTTTCCTTTTCTCTCATTTTTAGCATTTGAATATAATTATTTTTTCCTAGAATTATCTTTTGAGGGTTAGGGTTTTTTGGACTGTATATTTTGGTTTAGTTTTGTATTATTCATTTGTCTATTTCTCTTGTTTCTCTCTTATTTTCTCCTGCTAATGGCCAAATTCTATTGTTCTCTCTACTTCTTTCCCAATACCTTGTTTCTTCTATTTTTCCCCTCCTTCTATATAAACATCACTTGCTACATCTCTTCTGCATTCTTTCTGTTCATATTTTGAAATTGTAAAGTCTTTTCTAACTTCCTAACACATTTCCTATCCCCTAAGTAACTTATTTTTACCATCTTTCAGAACTAATTGGCCTGTATAACTCCTACCTCCACCATTAAGGCTGAAAAATCATTACTGCTGTGGATGATACAGTTGACACCTGGTGTGTGTTGTAAAGCCAGAACTAGTTCACAATTAGTGTTACTGTTGAAAATAGCTGAACACATCATTCCTCTTTATTGGTAGCAACCAATGTTGAAGACGTCATAGGAGGATCTGGGTATTTACTTTAAAGCTGTCTATTGTTTGTTATTTATCCCATCCTTGAGGTGCTGGGAACCTACAGGGACACTAAAATTTCACAGGTTAAAGACTCTGCTGCTGAACTAAACATTCCCTGATATTACTCTAACTCAAAGAAGTGAGGAGACACAAGTCCAAACCAAAAATAAGGACCCAAGAAGGAACAATCAGAGAGGGAATTCAGGTCCCGCCCCTAGGCATCTATGAATATATCAAAAACAGAGAGAAATCCTAGAGCAAACTAGAACAAATAAGATAATTACACACAAAAGGACACATGCCAAAAAAAAAAAAAAAAAGGTGGGGAATCTACCTCAATTGATACACAAGTCCAAGGCCTCTGAGAACATGAGAAAACAGGCAAACAAATCTCCACCCAGAATTCACAATTCCTCCTTAAGGGATCCCTCTGACAATGAGGTGGATGAAAGCCCAGAGGAAGACTGTAAAATACTTATTATTAAAATGTTCAATGAACTAAAAGAAGATCTAAGGAAGGAATTAAAATATCAATTACAGGAAATGAAAAGATCATTTTGATAAAGAAACAAATAGTGACAAGAAATGAAACAGAACTCCTAAAAGTTAAAGATACAAGCAATCAAATTAAAAACTCAATTGAAGGTATCACGAACAAGTTAGATTGCATAGAAAATAGAATATCAGCCCTTGAAGACAGAACTCCAGGCCTTGGATATAGGCTATATGATCTTGAGAATACAGATGGCAATAAAGGGAAAAATTATAAGACATGTCCATAATATACAAGAACCCTGGGGCAACTTTAAAAGAACACACATGAGATCACTAGGATAAAAGAGAACATTGAGACACAAACTAAAGGCATGACAAACATTTTCAATGAGGTAATTACAGAAAATTTTTCTCATATCAGAAACGAGATAGACATCCATATACAAGAAGCTTACAAGACCCCAAATAGACTTAATCAAATAAAAAAACTCACCAACACAAATCATAATCAAAATACCTAACAAAGAAAATAAGAATATTAAAAGCCACAAGATTGAAGCACCAGGTCTCATTTATAGGCAAACCAAGAAGGCTCACTTCTGATTTCTCAGCTCAGACCTAAAATTAAGGAGGGCCTGGAATGAGCTCTAAAAGAAAACAACTGCCAGCCAAGGTTATTATACCCAGTGAAACTTCAATTTTGGGGGGTAAGTAAAAACTTTTCATGACAAGACTACACTAAACCCTTCCCCCCCAAAAAGTAACCCAATCAATAAATAGGCAAAAGAACTGAACAGATGCTTCACAAAAGAAGTGATGTGACTCTACTTCATGCACAACCAGAGATACAACAGCTGTACTCCATTTGTGTACAATGAATCAAAATAAATTAATAAAAAAAGAAGAAATATGATCAGTCAACAAATACATGAAAAAGTTCAATGAATATATGATAAAAGTCATATAAGAATGACAACAATCAAGAATACATGTAATAATCAATGTTGGCAAGGATGTGGGGGGAAAGGTATGCTCATGCATACCTTGCTGACAGGACTGCAAATTGGTGCAACAATTATGGGAAGTAGTATGGAGATTTCTCAGAAAATGTGGAATGGAATCACCATTTGACCCATTTATACCACTCCTTGGTATATATCCAAAGGACTTAAAATCATCATACTAATGTAACACAGTCACATCAATGTTTGTAGCAACTCAATTCACAAAAGCAAAGCTTTGGAATCAACCTAGGTGGCCTTCAACAGAAGAGTGGATAAAGATAATGTAATATATATATACACAATTGAATATTACTCAGCCATAAAGAAGAATGACATTATGGCATTGCTAATAAATGGATGGAAGTGGGGACTATCATGCTAAGTGAAATAAGCTAATCCCCAAAATCCAAAGGCTGAATTTTCTCTCTGATAGGCAAATAATAATCCACAATAAGCAAGGGAGGAAAGAATAGAAGTTCACTAAATTAGACAAAGGGGAATGAAGGGAAGGGAGGGGGAATGAGAATAGGAAAGATAGTGGAATAAATTGGACATAACTTTCCTATGCTAATATATGAATACACAACCAGTGTAACTCCATATCACGTTCAACCACAAGAATAGGAAGTTTTACTCCATGTACTTAAAATACATCATAATACACTCTATTGTTATGTATACCTAAAAAGAACAAATAAAAAAGTAAAAGAATTCATGACCATCAAACCAGTATTGCAAAGAATACTCAAAGATAACTGCACACAAAGGAACTAAAAACCAATTCCCAAAGCTCTGAAACAGAGGAAGTTGGATCAAGAATCATCCACTAAGGAATATCCACACTGCTTTCCAGAGTGGCTGCACCAACTTGCAATACCACCAGCAATGTATGAGTGTACCCTTTTCCCCACATCCTCGCCAACACCTGTTGTTGCCTGTCTTCTTTAATAAAAAGACATTCTAATTGGGGTAAGAAGAAATCTTAAGGTAGTTTTGATTTGCATTTCTCTTATAACTAGGGATGTTGAACATTTTTTCATAAATCTGTTGATTGCCTGAAGATCTTCCTCTGTAAAGTGCCTGTTCATTTCTTTGGCCCATTTATTGATTGGGTTGTTAGTGTTCTTGGTGTAAAGATTTTTGAGTACTTTGTAGATTCTGGAGATTAGTGCTCTATCTGAAGGGTGTGTGGCAAAGATTTTCTCCCACTCTGAAGGCTCTCTCTTCACATTGCTGATTGTTTCCTTTGCTGAGAAAAAGCTTTTTAGTTTGACTCTAACCCAATCATTGATTCCTGCTTTTATTTCTTGCGCTTTGGAATGGATCCACCATTTGACCCTGCTATCCCACTCCTTGGCCTATACCCAAAGGACTTAAAATCAGATTATTACAGTGATGCAACCACATCAATGTTCATAGCTGCCCAATTCACAAAAGCTAGATTGTGGAACCAACGTAGATGCCCTTCAATAGATGAATGGATAAAGAAACTGTGGTATATATACACAATGGAATATTACTCAGCCATAAAAAAGAATAAAATTATGGCATTTGTAGGTAAATGGATGATGTTGGAGACTGTTATGCTAAGTGAGATTAGCCAATCCCCAAAATCCAAGGGCCAAATGGTCTCTCTGATAAACGAATAATGATGCATAATGCAGGGTGGAGGGGGGGCAAGAATGGAGGAAGGCTAGATAGCATAGAGGGAAGGGAGTGTTGGGGTTGGGGTAGGGGGGTAATAATAACAGAATGTGTGACAGACACCATTGCCCTGTGTGCATGTATGAATGCACAGATGGTGTGACTCTACTTTGTGTACAACCAGAGAAACAATAGCTGTACTCCATTTGTGTTCAATGAATCAAAATTAAAAAAAAAAAGAATCATCCACTAAAGATGAGATAAAATATACCAAAAAAACCCAAAATGACAGGAAACCACAAACATATCTACAATAATGCTGAATATTGATGGTCCCAACTCCCCAATTAAAATACATAGATTATCAGAATGGATCAAAAAACAAGATCTAACAATATGTTGTTTACAAGAGACTTATAGGCCTAGATATCTGCAGACTGAAGGTAAATGGATGGAAAAAAAATATTCCAAGCATATGGTCCAAGAAAACAAGCAGGAGAAGATATAGCAATAGTAAACATTTATTCCCCAAATGTCAATGCACACAATTACATTTTTAAAAAATGCTCCAGGACATTTAATCCCACATAGATCCAAATAAAATAATACTGGGTGGTTTCAATACACCCTATGACCAATAGGTCATCAAAATATAAAATCAATAAAGATATCTCCAACCTAAATAATACTATAAATCAAATAGATCTAATTAACATGTACAGAATATTCCATGACAAAGAGCTGAAAATACCTTCTTCTCAACTGTGCACAGAACATTTTCCAGAATAGATCATATTCTAGGACACAAAGCAAATCTTATCAAATATTAAAAATTGATATAATATCTTGTGTCCTACAAATCATAATGGAATGAAACTAGAAACCAATAGTAAAACAAATAACAGAAACCACATAAACACATGGAGATTGAACAATATTCTCCAAAATGAAAAGAGATCAAAGAAATAAGAATAGATATCAAGAAATTCTTAGACACAAACAAGAAGATACAACATATCAAAATCTCTTCACTTCTAAGAGAAAACTTTATAGCACTGAGTGCCTACCTTAACAAAGAATAACAGAGATTCCAAATAAATAAGCTTATACTCCACCTCAAGTCTTAGAAAATGAACAAACTACTTCCAAAATGAGTAGAAGGCAAGAAATAATTAAGATCACAGCTAAAATTAATGAAGTTTAGAGTAAAAAAAACGATATGCAAGATCAATGCAATGAAGAGTTGGTTCTTTGAAAAGATAAATAAGATTGACAAATCCTTAGCCAAACTAACCAAAAGAAAGAAAAGGAGACCAAAATCAATAAAATTCGAGAAGAAAATGGATATACCACCACAGACCCTTCTGAAATCCAGAGGACTATTTAGATCCTATTTTTAAAATTTACATCAAATAAATGGTAAAATCTGGAAGACACTAACAAATTTCTAGATACTATGACTTGCCCAAATTTATTGAGGAAGATATAAAAATACTAAACAGATCAATATTAAATAATGAAATTAAAACATCAATTAAAATCTTCAAAAAAAAAATCCCAGGACCTGATAGATTCTGTCTGAACTACCAGTCCTTTACAGAAAAACTAACACTAGTCTTTCTCTAATTATTCCATGAAATTGAGAGGGAACACCTCAACTGTATTCTATGAAGCAAGTATAACCCTGATGCTAAAATCAGGCAAAGATGGATCATGGAAAGGAAACAACAGACCAGCACCCCTGATGAAAATAGATGCAAAAATCCTTAATAACATATTAGCAAACTGCATTCCAAAACACATCAAGGTGACAAATATACCATGATCAAGCCCGTTTCATTCCATGGATGCAACGTTGGTTAAACATATGCAAATCAATAAATGTAATTCACACTTAAACAGAATTAAGGACAAAAATCACATGATCATCTCAATAGATGCAGAAAAAGCCTTTGATAACATTCAACACCCATTCATATTAAAAACACTAGAGAAGCTTGGGATCAAAGGAATTCATGACAACATTGTAAAGGCCATTTATGACAAACCCAAAGCCAACATCATACTGAAAGGAAAAAATTAAAAGCATTTCCTTTAAAAACAGGAACAAGGCAAGGCAATCCACTCTCACCACTCCTATTTAATAAAGTCCTTGAAACATCATCCTGAGTAATAAGACAATAGAAGGAAAGCAAAGAGATACAAATAGAAAAAAAGTCAAACTATCTCTGTTTGCTGACAATATGATTCTATCTCAAGAAATTTTTTTAGAAGATTTCTAGAGCTTATAAATGGGTTTAGCAAAGTAGCAGGATACAAGATCAACACCCATAAATCAATAGCTGATTAAGTCAAGTAAGAAATCAGGAAAACTATAATAACCTCAAAAAAATTAAGTACTTGGAATTTATCTAGCCAAGGAGGCAAAAGAGCTCTACAGTGAAAATTATGTAACACTGAAGAAAGAAATGGAAGACCTTAGAAGTTGGAAAGACATCCCACATTCTTGGATAGGCAGAATTAATATTGTCAAAATGGCTTTACTAACAAAAGCAATATACAGATTCCAGCAATCCCCATCAAAATATCAATGACATCCTTCACATAATTTTTTTAAAAAATTTAAATTCATTTGGAAGAATAAGATCCAGAATAGTCAAAGCAATACTAAAGAGGAAAAACAAAGTAGAAGGCATCACAATTAACCTGATCTGAAATTATACTACAGAGCTATAGTAACAAAACCAGCATGGTGTTTGGTGTCAAAATAGACATGAAGACCAATGAAACAGAATAGAAGACAGAGACAAACCCACATACTTAACAGTGATCTGGTATTTGACAAAGGTGCCAAAAATATGTCTTGGAGAAAAGACAGCCTTTTTAACATATGGTGCTGGGCAAACTGGACTGATATATGTAGAAAAATGAAATGAGATCCCTATCTCTCACCTGGCACAAAACTCAAATTGAAATAGATCAAAGATTTAGGAATTTGACCAGAAATTTTGCAACTGTTAGAAGAAAACACAGGGTCAATATTTTTTCTGCATCAACTTCCTTAACAAGACCTCCAAAAGTGCAAGAAATAAAATCAAGAATCAACAGGTGGGGTGCCATCAAACTAAAAAGTTTCTGCACACTATAAAATGATTAAGAACATGAAGAGAGAGCCTACAGAATGGAAGAAAATCTTGGTCGGCTACTCCTCCCATAGGGAATTAATATCCAGAATATACAAAGAACTTGAAAAACTTAGCACCAAAAAAAAAAAAAAAATTACCCAGTCAATAAATTGGCAAAAAGAACTAAACAGAAGCTTCTCAAAAGAATAAATGCAAGGGTCAACAAATACATGAAAACCGTTCAACATTTCTAGCAAGCAGGGACATGCAAATTAAAAGTAAAATTTCATCTCACGCCAGTCAGAATGATCAAGAATATGAACAATAAATGCTGATAAGGTTGTGGGGTAAAAGGTGCACTTGTACACTGTTGGTAGGACTTCAGACTAGTACAACCACTCTGGAAAGCAGTATGGAGATTTCTCAAAAAACTAGGGATGGAATGACCATATGACCTAGCTAGCCCACTCCTGGATATTTTTTGAAAAGACCTAAAGT
Organism: Glaucomys volans; assembly: GCA_020662805.1. Taxonomy (NCBI): domain Eukaryota; kingdom Metazoa; phylum Chordata; class Mammalia; order Rodentia; family Sciuridae; genus Glaucomys; species Glaucomys volans. Next base: position 168,180 of record JAJEJO010003003.1, read on the forward strand.
CAGCATACTACAGAGATACTACCATCACAATGTTTATAGCAACACCATTCACAATAGCTAAATTATGGAATCAACCCAGATGCCCATCAATAGATGGATGGATTAAGAAATTGTGATATAGATATATATATAGATATATATATACACACACAGACACACATATACGTATATACACACACACACATATACATATACACACACATATACGGTGCAGTTCTACTCAGTCATTTAAAAAAATGAGCAAAATTATGGCATTTCCAATGGATGGAAATGGGGAATATCATGCTAAGTGAAATAAGCCAGACTCAAGTCAAACGTCTTCTCTCATATGCAGAAATTAGAGTAAAATTAAGGAAAGGATAATATGAAGAACCAATCAAATAAACATAGACAAGCAAAAGGAAGTCTAGTAGAGAAAGGAGAATGAAGTTGGTTAATGAAAACAGGGAATTTTGAATCTTCAGCTATAAGCCTTGGGAAGCAATGAAGGATGAAGCAGATGAGCAGCTGTCAATTAAGAGACCACAGCAGTAACTTATGTGTGAAATGAGAACAGCCTAAAAGAGCATGATGCTTTGGAGAACAAGAAGGCAGAAGCACATGACAGGTGGTTTTTAAGAAGGGTGACTATGGGAGAAGCAACCCCTGCAGAAGGGGACTTCAAGATGACTCCTAGAATTGCAGTGGGTGAGGATAACATCATTCCCTTAAAGATAGGTAGGGGACCAAGAGTGAAAGGGAGCTGTCAGAGGAAATGCACGCACTCCATTAAGTCAAGTTATGCTTAAAAAGAAAGTCAGATGTTGTAGTCAGACCAAAGATAAGGAGACAAGTCTTCTCTTGAATACCTGAGCACATACATGAAAACCAGTGCCATTAAAAAGGATGCTCTGAAATGGGACTCGCCTAGGGTAAACCTCTGCTTTTAAACTTTTCTCTCACAATTTGGTGGCCATCAGTCCTTATTATTATTTTTTAACACTCCCTTTATGTAAGAGGAAGGAGAGCTTTGTGGAATATTAAGAAATTTTCACGTTTCTTTTCTGAATAAGTTATTTCATGAAATGGTTTATTTTCGCAGATTCTTAGGGTTTGAATCTTTATCTTGAAAAGAGAAAAGAAAGGTCTTTCTCTTAAAGTGGTTTCTCAACAGTAATGACTGAAAGAGACAACAGGGGGAGAAAATCTTTCAAACCTTTTATCTGAATGTTCTGTTGAACTGTTGAAATTATAAGAACTTATGTCTGAGTTTTTAAATTTGAAAAATGCACAAAATAAACTTTCTGCTCTCCCCAGAAATAATGTGATATTATCTCTACAGGAGAAGAGAGTGGGAAGGTTTAGAACATTCTTTGAGCTTTTCAACTGATGTTAAATGGAAGGGATGCCTTCCTGTGTCAGGAGGCTGGCTCATTTGCTTCACCCTAAGCTTGCCAAAGTCCAATATGCTGAAATTATCACTCAGTTGTTCCTCTCCATGGAATGCTTCTGCCACCAGGCATTAACTGTTGAACTGCCAGTCTCAAGTACAGCTCTAAGTCTTCATGGTCTTAACCACCCAGAACAGTTACTTGAGAAATGGCTCCCTTTCCAGGAAGTGTTTTGTGCCAGAAATAGCGTGATGTATAATGACTATTTCAACAAGAGTGGAAACAGATGGAGAAAAGTGAGATGTCATCCAAAGTGTCTTCTTTCTGGAGAATCCTCATCATACCACATGATAAAGAGGTGATGCCTCCAAGTGTACAAATGATACCTACCTTGTTCGGCTCTTCCTGATTGTGTAATGCAAGACAAGTAACTTAAAGCTTCTGGGTTCTCATTTTTCTCATATGTAAAATGGAGATGTAATGCCTACTAGTTCAACTAGAATTTTGAATATATATATGTATATATATTCAAATATATATTCAAATATATTCAAATATATATATATATTCACATAGATTTTGCGATCAAAACCTCTCAAGGCAACATCTTGTCACCTGACCCGTGGTCAGGCAGAAGGTGGCAGCAAGGGAAGAGATGTAGATAGCATGGATGGAACAACACGGAGAAGAGATGCCCCCCTAGTCCCTTGTCCCAAGACTTACTCCCATGCTTTTCTGTTGTATCTTGGAATTTTATGCTTTTTTGGCAGAAATTCATAAAGATATTTACTAGAGCATATTGGTCTAACATTTTTGGATCAACAGAAAAATATCCACATTACATAGATCCAACATATGAACCCAGGAAAAGGTGAAGAATTAGGAAGTACCACTGGGAACAAAGTATACTAGATAAGGATACTAGAATTCAATCGTATTCCCTTATGTATACAATATAATTTCAAATCCCTAACACTTATCTAGGTAATAGGATATACTGCCTAAACCACATTGAAGTCTTCCTAATTTCTATCCTCTGGATATACCAAAAAAGCTCTCTTGAAGTGGCCATGTTTTGGTCTCAGATCAGCTGTGGACTCCTAAGTAGGCATACTAGAAGACTACACATATCACAAAGGATTTTAGGGCACCACCATCTGGAGATGTGCTGAACATTTGCCAATCTGTCCAAAAAGATCTAGATTAAAGTGTGTTGCAGAAACATGTGTCACACAGATATAAAAGATCGCATCAGAAGAAGGTTTCATTCATAATTGTTCTGATGACTTTTTTCTCTAGTTTCCAGATCAAAGAGGTCCCTAGATTCTTTATACTATAAATTATTTATATTATAAATATAACACATTTCCAGTGATAAATAATTCTAAAATATCTTAGCCTTAGGACATTATGCTCAAGAGGAATCAAGGAAAACATAGAACTCTGATCCCATTGATTCCTTAAACATCTTTAGGCAACACTATTCTATATGCTGAGAATGCAGGGATAAATGACAACCTTTCAGTCCCCAAGGAGATTATAGTCTGTTAAAGGAGATTGACACACCATTACATGTATACAAAATAGAGTAAGTATGCTTAAGTAGTAGCAGAGGTTGCCATGGGAGCACAGAGACATCAGCAATTGAATTGGATCTTTAAGAGTAATAAAGAGTGAAGGAATATTCCAAGTAGGAAACTGGAAAAAATATGGAAATGCAGAAGAGTGTAGAGAATAAGGAAATATGATGTTTTAATTTGGGTCTCTTGGAAAGCAGAACATGAAGAATTAAGGTGCCAACACTAAATTGAGATGTCCAGGACCATAAAAGTGGACAAGGGGCTAGGGGCAAGGTACACAAGGTGATGCAATTTCTTTCCATAGCTACAGCTTCACAAGCAGAGATACAGGGCAGGCCATTCGGCAAGTATGTTTGCTCAGGGCATCCCCAGAAGAACCATATGTGGAAACAGCCTGTGAACAAGAAAATCTGTCGGTTTTCCCATTAGTCAAGGTTCTCCCTCAAGTGGGTGGGCTGACCCTTTGATCACTGCTCAAGAATCCAGATCCTACAGGAGAGAGTGATGTTTATCGTCTGAAAATGAAAGAATGGTTTCCATCAAGTGGTGTGACAATCCAAAAAGAGAAGGAAGAAAGTGATCAGAAATTCTGAGAAGCTCTTTAAGTTTTCTGTGGTTAAAAAATAGAAAGCATGGAAGGAAGATGAGACAGAAATAGCAGAGATTAATTTGCAAAGACTTCAGGTATAATTTTGAAGAGCTTAGATTTTATTGTGTGGATAAAGAATGTTTGTAGGAAAGGGAGGTTCAGCCAGTAATGGTATAGGGTTAATTAAACATCTAGGTAAAAGTGGATCTGTTTCAACATCTGGGCAAGGTTAAAGAAAATTCTTTCTGGGTTCTTCCAAGTAGAAATAATCAAATGAGATGCAATGATTGTACAGGGAACAAATTGTCAATGAATAAACAACAGCCAATGCTCTTGTCTATTTTGCTTAGCTTCAAATAGGAATTCAATTGTGATTTTCTCAAACAACAGATGGATACCAGGTCCACATGATTTCTTGAGTTGGTCTTAAATATCATGAGTTGGCTGATACTGCTTTTGAAACTCTCTGGGAAAGTGTCTTCTTATCACACCAGCTTATAAAGCAGTTGCCCTGGAGGATGCAATCACATTTAATGTTCTTTGAAACACAACCAAGAATAACGTCTGGTCATTTTTGGAAGAATGATTTTTTTTACTGTGGCATAATAGTTGTTGTCTAACAACAGCCAACATTTCTAAACAGCTTTTCATAATCTGTGATCTCTTTTAATAAGCACAGCAAGTTTATGAAAAAGGACATATTACCCTTGTGTGCTGTTTTCAAATTTTAGAAAGTCAGAAAGATTAAATTTTGTTCCCAATTTCTATAGCTTATAGCTGATTAATGGTGCTGCTGAAATTCTGGCTCATATTTTTTTCCAGTTTACTTTGCTACCTCACAGAGGTGTTTTGTGAGGGAATAAAGTGTGTGTGTGTGTGTGTGTGTGTGTGTGTGTGTGTGTGTGTGAGAGAGAGAGAGAGAGAGAGAGAAAGAGAGAGAGAGGAAGAGAGAGAGAAAAAAAACCATAGAATATGAAAAGTTATCAGAACACCCACACCCATAATTTTCCTATGGCAAATGTCTGAAAATCTTTCTTGAACAGATTTATCTTCTTAGATGACAAAAAACCTTGAAGAAATGAGCTACATATATTATGTGAAGTTGTCCTTCCTATTATGGAATTTAATTCAAACCTGTAAAAATTAGAGTTCCTGTGATTCTAATATTCTGAAATTCACCTCAAAGATTTCAAAGAATTTTTAAAATCATGACTCTTGCATGTCCAAATTCCCTGATTTCCTGGGAATTTGGGAAATTCAGAAAAATGAAACTTTGCCTTCCGTAATAGACACTGTAGTGGTGAGGAGTGTTTAGAACACATGCTCCTTAATCTTTACAACGAAAGAGAAGGGTGATCATTTGCCTCCTGTGTTTTATCTTGCAGGTAATGTCAAAAAGGATAAGAGAATAGGTTGACGACCCCTCAGACACTGTCATCTGTTCAGGTTCTGCTTCCCCAGCTCTGGCTATTTCAGATTATGAGCTCCACCTTTGGTTTTCCACCTTTCCTACTCCTATTCCGTTGTTTCTGAAAGCCTTACAGATTTGACCCCCTCTCAAGTATGATGTCACTTGATGACTGGTGCCTTCTCATTTTTAGCACTTCTGTTCAAAAACTTTTGCAGCAGATTTCTGGATAAGATGGTTCAAGGATAAGACATGAATTATCCCTTTTCCCAGATTCCCACTGAAACAACCAATGAATACAAAAATTAGGCTGCAGAAATATTTACAATATTTGAAAATTTCAAGTATGTAGTATTAATTATTAAATTAATCTGCATTCAAATACAAACAAAACTGGAACAAAATAATAAAATAAAATATCCTGATAGTATGAGGAGACTTTTATTTATTTTGTTCTTATTTGCTTAAAAATATGAAATAATAAGCCTGAATCACTTATGTCAACAGAAAAAAAGAGATGAATGTTATTCGTTAAAAAAAGAAAAGAAAATTCGAAAGAACTAAAAATAGGAAATATAATGTTGGCTCAATTTTACAACTAACAGAGACTGTGGTTCATTTTTATTTTGTCTACTTTGGATCATAAATAACAATACTAAACACTTTGAATATGCTCCAAAGCTAAATAAGAGGGGCCATAAAATTCCCACAGGAAAAGGACAATGTACATTTTAATGTTCTTGTGGTGAGGAAAAATGTAGATATTTGAAATATTGCATAATGAGTGTAGTACTCAAATTCGAAATATGCTATTAAAAAAAAACCCACAAAGCATTTAAACATCATTTCTATTAGCTGGTTTTAATTTTCTATTTAATTATAAGGAAAATACAGATTAAAACCAGGTTTTTTAAGCCTCTTTAGGTAGACATATTTTATTTCAGCATGCTTATTATATTCCTTGAAGCATTCTCCATGGGCACTGTAACAAAGGGAATTTAAAATCTCCGCTTATTTTTCAGCTAACACTCTTCTAAGGAATAATGCAATACAGTGGTCTGTATGTAAGAGATTCACCCAGTGATGTTCCAATCTTAATACTGTCACAACTGTTGCTTTGATTGATAGCAACCATGGAAGGGATAGAGAAGAAAGAAGCTTAGAAATACTACCTAATTCTATCCAAATTTCTTTCTTCCATTCTTCCTCCTTTTTTCTTTCTGCCCACAAATTGATCACCTTCTACATTCCTGGACACTGCTAGAAGCCAGATGTACAAATGGAAAAAGATGTGGACCTTATCTTTGAAGAGCTCATAGTTGGAAAGAACTGGGTAGTGAAACATAATGTTAGGCTCATAAATGAATCGGTCAAAATGAACATCACTATCATGTATAAATATAATGCACTGTTTTGATAAAACCATAATGAAAGTAAAAACAAGCTCACAGTTAATGAGAGAATCTGACTTGTAACAGGAATCAGGACTTCCATAACAACAGGCTTTGGTTTCGGTTTTGGTTTTGGTTTTGGATTGTCTTGTTTGGAAGGTTTTTGTTGTTATTGTTGTTGTTTGTTTTGTTTTGTGTTTTGTTTTTGTTTTGTTTTTGACTATGTTTTGTGGTGCTGGGTTCACCAGGGCCTCTTGCATGGTAGGCAAGTGCTCTACCACTGTGCCATATCCCAAGTCCCAAAACAACAGCTTCTACAACACCCCGAGCAGAGGAGAGGAGAGAAATTGGTGTACAAGACAGTTGATGGGAAGAGCCTGGGAGAGGGAGATTAGTTAAGAGGTTATTGCTGCTGATCAGAAGTTTTGACCTGCTCCGTTTCCGACCTGGGCTGGTTCACCCCTCCTTAGGCAACCTGGTGGCCCCCACTCCCGGGAGGTCACCATATTGATGCCAAACTTAGGGCGGACACCCCATCGGCATAGGGCACTACAGCCCAGAACTCCGGGATTCAAGGGATCCTCCCACCTCAGCCCCCATTTGTGTACAATGAATCAAAATAAATAAATTTTTTTTAAAAAAAGAGGTTATTGCAATTTTTCTCCAAAGAGAGAATGAGATCATTGTTTATGTTTTGTCCACAGGTTGAGGTTAAAAGAAAACAACTGATGCAATAGAGTTGGGTATTAAGAATCTGTAATTGTATTCATCATGTAGTAGAGATCTTTTAAATTTTTTTAAGCATGGAGTAAAAGATAACTGATCTATATTTTAGAAAAAAAATAGCTCTCTAGGGGAACAGATAGAAAAATGTTTAGTGAATGGCTTAGGGTTTCTGGAAATAATATGAAGAATTCACATTGGCTCGGGGTTTCTGTTGCGTCCTACTGGAAAATAAACACAGTGCACAATAATTAAACTCAAAGTTAACTCTTTGTGGTACTTTTAACATCACAGTTGTTATCCCAAAATATATGAACTTGAGAGATATAAAATAAATTTAACAATCATTTAGATATGAATAGAAGTAAAATGAATCACTAGCCTTTGACTGGTGTCAGGAGGTTTTCATTCCACAGGAGGTTTCAGGAATGAAGACAGAGAAAGAGGTGGCAGCAGGAGTGAAAACTCATATTTTAAAATTAGTCAAAATAATGCTTCTTCAATCAAGAAAACTCTTATTGAACCTTGGAAACAATTGACATTTCTAAAACCACAGTTTCCCTCACAGATCCTGCCTTCCTCACTGAATGGTTGCACGTTTCCAATCACCTTAACACGTGGAGATGGTACATGGAAAAAGTTTGGCTCCTTGCTTCCTTTAAAACTGGACAGCTGAAAAGTCCCCTCAGGTATGATGTGTAAAACACAAGTGGTTAGCAGCTCTTCTTGTGTGAGTTTCCGTGAGAGACTTCAGCAATAATTCCAGCCAAAGCTACCCATTTGTACAGAATGGATTAACTTCTTATACATCTAGAATGGTAGGAACTTATGCTATCCTTGGGAAAATAGCAAAATAGTGACTCACATCCTTTTATGCAGGGTTCTGTTCTCTGGTAGAACCCAAGTGATAGATGGAAAAAATCAGTTTCTTCAAAGAAGATGAGGCAAAAATATCAAAACTCCATTATCTCAAGGATAAACCATTTCAGATCCATAAAATCAAGAAATTGGAATTTAAGTAAATGCATGTATCAAGATTATTTTCCTTTTTAATTATTCTGTTTTCTGAAAACAGCACAGATGATCAAAATCTGGAAATATGCAAATTAGTAACATACTTATAATCAGAAACCAAATATGAGCCAATAGAGAGAGAGCCTAAGAACAAGAAATTCAGGAGTCAATCTAAATAACCTTATCTGACCTTACATAAATCTGAAAGTAGACATTTGAATAACTCCATATTCTTTGAAAAGGAGTGTTTCATTTCTGAAGTTATACAGTGTGACCTGAATACCCAAATCTTTTCTCCTGTCTTCTGAGACTCATTAATGTGATATAAAGAAAATTTTAGGTGGAATTCCATTTTGTGGCTGTGTGGCATAGTAGAATGACCCTTATAATTAGATACTAACAAAATGTTTTCTAAAAAGTTAATCAATTGCATTTAAAGTTCACGTATGACAAAACCATAGCTAACATAATTCTCAGTGATAAAAGTGAAAGACTTTTCCACTAAGATCTGGAAGAAGACAAGGATGCTTAGTCTTACCACTTGTATTCAACATATAATTAGAAGTTGAGTCAGCGAAAAAGACAACAGAAAGTAATAAAAGTCATCCAAATTGGAAAAGAATATTATCACTATTTGCAGATGAATGATCTTATATATACAAAATAAAAACTACACCCCAAAAACCTGTTAGAACTAATAAAAACAAATTTAGTAAAGTTGCAGTATACAAAATCAACATACAAATGTCAGAAGCATATTATAATTACTATATTAAAACAACATATTATCCAGAAAGAAATTTTAAAACATTTATGATAGCTACAAAAATAATAAAATACCTACAAGTAAATTTAATCAAGAAGGTGAAAGATTGTTGTACTGAAAACTAAACAACATTGATAAAATAAATTGAAAAAGACACAAATAAATGGAAAGATATCCTTTGTCAATGGATTGGAAGAATCAATATTCTTAAAATGATCCCACTACCTAGTGCAATCTGCAACTTCAGTACTATCATTATAAAAGTTTCAATGGCATTCTTCACAGAAATAGGGGGAAAAAATCCCTAAAATTCATTTGAAAACATGAAAGTTTCCAACCAGTCAAAGCAATTTTGAACAAAAAGAAGAAGAAAGCCAGAGGCATAATCCATGACTTCAAAATATAATGCAAATATATGCTATCAAAAAGGCATGGGAGCCAGCAAGGTGACACACACTTGTAATTCCAGTGTCTCAGGAAGTTGAGGCAGGAAGATCATGAGTTCAAAGCCAGCCTCAGCAAAAGCGAGGCACTAAGCAACTCAGTGAGACTTGTCTCTAAATAAAATACAAAATAGGGTTGGGGATGTGGCTCAGTGGTCAAGTGCCCTGAGTTCAATCCCTGGTACCACCCCCCCCCCCAAAAAAAAGGTATGGGATTGGCATAAACACACATCCACCATTGGAACAAAATAGGGAGCCCAGAAACAAATTTACACACTTACAAGTCAGCTTATTTTTGGCAAAGATGCCAAGGACACAAAATGGGGAAAAGGACAATCTCTTCAAGAAATGGTACTAGGAAACTGACTTTCCACATGAAGAAGAAGAAACTTACACCATACATAGAAAACAATTTCAAAATGGACTAAAGATTTAAATAAAAGACCTGAAATGATTAAGCTATTAGAAGAAAACAGAGGAAAAGCTCCATCATATGTTTAAAATTTCTTAGAAATGACCCAACACAAATGCCCTTCAACAGATGAATGGATAAAGAAACTGTGATATATATACACAATGGAATATTATTCAGCCATAAAGAAGAATAATATTATAGCATTTGCAAATAAATGGATGGAATTGGAGAATATAATGCTAAGTGAAATAAGCCACACCCAAAAAACCAAAGGCCAAATGTTTTCCCTGATAAGTGGATGATAATATGCAATGGAGAGGTGAGAGAAGAATGGAGGAACTTTGGATTATGTAGAGGGAAATGGGGGGGGGTATGAAAAATGGTGGAATGAGACAGACATCATTACTCTATGCACATGTATGATTACACAAATGAATCTACATCATGCACAACCATAGAAACTAAAAGATGTGCCCCATTTGTGTACAAAGAATCAAAATGCAGTCTGTAAAAATAAAAAACAATTTTAAAAAAGCATTGGCAACAAAAGTAAAAATAGATAAGTAGGATGATACCAAACTAAAAAGCCTCTGCTCAGCAAAGGAAACAATCAACATGGTGAAAAGACAGCCTATTGATTGGGTGGGTATATTTGCAAACCCACAATCTGATAAGGGATCCATACCCAAAATTTATAAGGAACTCAACTCAATAGCAAGAAAATAAATAACCTAATGAAAAAGTAGGCAAAGGATGGAAATAGACATTTCCCAAAAGAAGAAATACAAATAACCAACAGATACATGAAAAAATGCTCAACAACAATAACCACTGGGGATATGCAAATAAAAACCATAAGGCGATGTCACCTCACACTGGTTAGAACAGCTTTTATCAAAAGACAAAAGATAAAAAGTTTTGACAAGGATGTGGAGAAAAGGGAACACTGGCATGCTGTTGGTGGGAGAGTAAATTAGTACAGCCATATGGAAAACATTTGCTGTTCCGAAAAAATTAAAAATAGAACTTACATATAATCCAGCAATCCCACTACTGGCCATATAATTCAAAGGAAGTGAAATTAGTATTTCAAAGAAATACCAGGAGTTCCATGTTTATTGCAGTATTAATCATAATAGCAACACATGGAATCAACCTAATGCTCATCCTCAGATGAAAGGATAAAGAAAATGTGGTGTAGACACACTAACCATTTAAAAATGGAATCCTGTCACATGCAACAACATGGATGGTCCTGGGGTACATTATAGTAAGTGAAATAAGCGAGGTGCAGAAAGACAAATACCACATGATCTCACTTATATATGGAATTTTTAAAATTCAAATTCTTATAAGCAACTACTAGAATAGTAGTGACCAGGGGCAAGGGGAGAGAGCTGAGTTTAGGGAGAGGATGGGCAAAAGGCCAAAAATTTCAGTTAGGAGGAATGCATTCAAATGATCTGTGGTATGACATGGTGACTCTGGTCATGTATTCTTGAAAATCCTTAAAAGGTTGATTTTAAGTGTTCTCACCACATGCACACACAAAAAAATACATACTAATAACAGATTCATATTTCCAAACTGTATGGATATGATAAATACCTATAATTTTTCTTTGTCAATTAAAATTAACTAACAAAGAGAATCTATATCAATTATTTTAGTTTATTAAAGGATAAAGATTCCTTGACTTAAAATGTCAATTCATTGCAGAAGAGGTACAAAAGTAAGGCCTCAATAGAAGTCAAACAAAAAAAAAAGAATCTTGGTTTATTTGTTTTTTTAAAAAAGTGCCTTTTCCTAAGTCTCCGGAGAAATTTATCTTCTTTTTTGATGGCTCCAGAGGGTGTGGAGGAAACAAAGTGTCACAGATATGCTTCAGATTAGCAAATCCCTGCCCACCTGCCACACTACTCCAAACCCCTGCCAGGCCCCAGAGAAAGATGAGACTTCTGAGAGTTACATTGTAAGTATAAGATGACTATAAAGCAAATTTGTCTTACAAAATGGCATCATTCAAAAATCAAAATTGGTTTGACCTTGGTGCTGATTAGAAAAGAAAAATACCATCCTTGAGAATTCATAACGGCACCTATCATTCACACTATTAGCATAGTCTGAAAAAAAAACTCAAATAGATAATTTAATAGAAAATAGTTGGCTGTGCTCTATGCAGCAGCAAACAAATTCTCTCTAAAGAAACGCAATTTCAATCCAGGCTTCAAAGAATTCCCACAGATAAATTTGAAAAGAACGTGATGATCTCACAATCGAAAATCCCAAAACACATTAAACACAAAGAACAATCATTGAAAGGCATCAAAAGCAGTAGCCTGCAGAATCAGATCTGTAAGATACCAGATAATGGTATTCCTAGATACAGACTATAAAATAACTGTGCCTTACATGTTTAAAGAAATAAAAGAAAGGCTTTAAAATATGAGCAGAAAGCCAAGAGATTTAGAAATAACCAGATTGGGGAAAACCAAATCATCCTTGCAGATATTCAAAATATCTTCTACCTTGGATGTAGGAAGTCAGTAGAGAAAGTAATTCCTACCCAAACACTGAGAGCAAGCTGGCAGCCTACAAAATTGTGTGAGCTTGTCATATAACGGAGGTTACAAGGTAACCTAGTAAACCAAAATCCCCAAATATGACATTGTCCCCTAGGGAGAAATGGACCCCACAACTGTTTGGTCTTTGGTGGAAAACAGGCAACAGAGGTAACCACAACAGAAATGGTCAAGAAGAAAACATTTGAGATCCAATAAAATGTTAAACAATGAGTTTGAACTGTCAGACAGTTTAAAATGCCTGGAAGACCCAAACCCAAGAGGAATCTGAACCTACCCACAAAATCTTTTCCACCAATCTCCTTGGGATATTTAAAATATTGGTGGCAGGAGAGAAGAGCTGAGAAATTTGTCTCTGTCATAAAGAAAAGCAGAGCCTAAGTTTGACATTGGAGAGGAGAACAAGAGAAAAACTCCTGCACCCCCAGCCTTGTGTAAGAAAGAAGCAGAATCACTGCCACTGGCAGAGGGGAGGAAAGCCTGTTCTCTCAGTCTGACGAAGGTCACTGCTCTCTTGAAATTATATGAAACTTATTTTACTCTCAAGTTGCATTTATCCCTTTTGTCATGTCCTTAGATACAGGGAAAAGCAAATAATAGTATCTAACTCTCCAAAGAGTGTTTCATAGGTAAATGTGAAAAATAATTTGATGAAATCTTAAATACTTCATTCATTCTTATAATTGAATTCGGTTGCCTGGTTATCTAAAATTCATTTGGTAAAACCAAGACTCTTTTTCTAGGGTTCGCGTCAGTACTCCACAGAGAAGCAAGGTGGAAAGAGGCCATTTCACCTAAAGCAGCAGATGAGACTCTAAATCGTGCCACAGTCACAGCCCTCCCTGCTACCACCACCAAAAAGCAAAATTAAAAATGCCTCCTCCAACCTTCAAGGACTTCGAGGCAACTAGAAGCAGCATATCTGGAGACCAAGATTAGGTACAAGACAGACAGACTAGATAGTTAGATAAATTTGGAATGCAACATGCCTGTATGAGAAATAATTACATGGAGATGATTTTATTCTTAGATGTGAGCAGAGCACAACTATATATGGAGGGAGATAAAGAAGTGGGTGTCTGAAGAGAGAAGGGGGATAATTTAATTTTATAATCTAAGAAGTGTGTTTCATTTTAACAGTGAAAAGTACAGTTTTCCTATGGGTTTTCTGTTTCTGATTTGGAAAAAACTCATGAGCAATATTTGCCTTAATTAACACCCAGTTACTTTTGTTTCATTTAACAACTATTTATCTACTATGTGCCAGGTTTATTATGATCATTTAGTAACTCACATACCAGAAAAGGGAGATCAACAATTGAACATAAACATGACTGCATGACTGATGTGATCCTGCAATACGTACAACCAGAAAATGAGAAATTACACTTCAGTTATGTCTGATTCATCAAAATGTATAAATGCATTCTACTGTCATTTACAACTAATTAGAACAAATTAAAAATTTGATATATAAAAATAAGCATGATAAATGAATAAATTATTTAATATATTAGGAATAAGTGCTGTGGCTGAAAAGAGGGGTAAAGAGAATGGAAGATAAGAAATGCAGAGGGTTGAGGTTATGAGCAGAATAGTCAAGGTAGATGCCATTGAGAAGGCCAGATAATGAACACACACAGGAAGTTAGCACCAATAGGAGGAGCATTTGCATAGAGGGAATTCCAGATGTAATTGAGAGATGGGAGTCCAGATGTGTTCATGGAACAGGAAGCAGGGTGAGGTGGCTGGAATGGAACAAGCAAGGAAAAAAGTAATGGGAGAGGAAGCCATCTCTTCCTCCTTATTCACTTTTAACCCCACTCCAAACTCTTAAATCCCACTCAGGGAAATCACATAAATTCAGTGATGGAGTCCACTTTGAGATAAATGCCCCAACCCGAGCTGCTATTATTCACTCCTAGTGATGTTCTCCCTTCTTCAAATCATTTCCCGTAGCAGAATTTCCAGCCCCATGCTTACCAAGATGGCAGACTTGCCCCCATGCCCTTCCTATCCACAGATGGCCTTGACTTCTACTTTGTTCTATAAAGAGAAGGACATGGAATGTGCTCACACCCATGCATTCCACCCCTCCTTCCCATCTTACTCAAAGGAAGAACCTACCTCTGACGCAAGGCCAGCGTCTGCAGCTGGTTGCAGCCCTTCTCCCTTCAAGTGCCCTTCCCTGAGGGTCTCCTTTGAAGTCTCCTCCTTGAATGTGGGTGTCTCACCTCAATCTATGGTCTCCCCAAGCAGTTTCATTCATCCCATTGCCATATATTTCCATCTATATTTTGACATGATCTAAGCTACCTTTCTAGTTATGATTATCTCCTGTGGTTTAAGCAGAATTTCTAACCACATACTAGACATATGTATTCTATAACAAATCACACATACATCGCATCGAATATCAAGCCTAAAATCCCAGTCACTCAGTAGCCTGAGGCAGGAGGATCACAAGTTCAAAGCCAGCCTCAGCAGCTCAGTTAGGCCCTAAGCAACTTGGCAAGACCCTGTCTCAAATAATAAAGGGCTATGGATGTGCCTCAGAGGTTAAGCACCTCTGGGTTCAATTCCTGGTACCAAAAAAAAAAAAAAAATCAAACCTAATGCCACCTCTTAAATATACTCTTCCCCTGCTTCCTATCTCAACTGATGATATCATTATTCTCTCAATCACCTGGACCTTTTCATGCCATCTCTTCTTTATTTCTCGCTTATAATCTGTCAACTTCTATGAATTCCACTTTTTGTGTGTGTCACATCAACATCACCCTTTGCAAAATACCTGCATTTATAACTCTAACTGGCCTCATTCATTCAGAGAAGAAAATTAAATCAGGCTCACCTATGTTGAAATAAGGATGGTGAAGTGCCATTTGCTGCATCTTTCCTTTTTGAATTTTCTATTTGGTTTTGTTTTCTAGTACCCAGTGAGTAAAGTGCTTAATTTTATTGAACCATTCCTGTGAGCATGGGAGAAATTATTGGTTTCTATGTAAATTAAATTAATCTTAAAACCACATCACAACAGAGAAGTTCACAGCAGGAAGCTCTTGAGTTGAGACTGAAGAAAAAGTAAAAGCTGAAAGGCAAATAAGAGAGTTTGGTGAGCATTTCAGAGACAGCAAGTGAGAGTATGGCATTGGAGAACATAAAATTCTGAGAGAAAGCCTACGGTGTAGGCTATCTTTTTGTCACCAAAAAGATAAAGAAATGAAGCTAAAATGTAGGGAAGGGTGGGGTGCCTGGGGGAAGTCATTGAAGAGTTCTGAGCAAAGGAGTAACCTGAGAAGTACAGATGTTAGGAAATATAGATGTTCCACCACTGTATGTTGGTGGAAAGACTTGGCTTAAGCCATTTCTTTCTTTATCCTCCACAAAATCTAGTACAGTGCTCTCAAAGGATGCGTGGAAGTCAGACGTGAATTGTGTTAGATTTAAGTAAATGATAGATACTTTGTGGAGAGCAATGAATGGCTGTGTTGTGTGCAAAGCACAATTCTGAGTTGTCTAATTTGAAAGGGGACATATCGGGCTATTGTAAAGTTGAGACCAGCCTCGTGAGCCCCACTCTCCCCGTTTGAAGGCTGGTTGCCATGGTTACAGCTGCATGGGTAGGCTTATTTATAGCTATGCACTATCTTTAGTGAACTCCACAACAGATGAGAGAAAAATTCAACTGTGAAGCCATCTAAGTGCATTGCAAGCACTTAGGAAGAGCAATAGAATTAAATATACAGCAGAGAATCTCAAAAACACTACAGAGAAGCCCATTTTAAACAACTGTTTTGTGAATAGTGCTCTGAGTAAATTGAAAAGATAAAGGGGTATAAACTGCCAAAACTCAGACTTTTCATGCCCTCTGCCAGCTCTGCTTCAACAGCTTACAAGCAAAGTTCCAGGACAGATTCCAAAAATCAATAAATTTCCTTTGCCACTTATCATGGCAAGACACCTACAGACATTGGTCCTTTCCATTCTCACTATACCAACATGACATAGGTACTATTTTTATCTCCATTTTTGCATATTGGGAAAGGGAGGTACAACAAGGTTGAGCTTCCCAAAGCCAGTGGCAAAGACTAGTGCTACATAAGAGCCTGGGCAGCCTGTTGTGATCTTAACTACTATGATAGGCTGACTTATTTTGATACATACAGCAGAAAAATCTGGGGACCAGAACTCACTGGAGACCAAGAAGCTATATTTATTTCAATTTAAAGTGAATGCAAATCTAAAATAATTATTTTGTTAATGGATAATACTGAAAATTAATGCTGCAAAACCAAATGTACCCAATTTCAAAGAAGACAAATTAGGTGCATCCTATTCCTATTTCTAAAGAGTGACATCAGGATTCCTTTTCAAGGAAAGTTTCCCCGTTTTATGTCAAATGAAATAAAATTTACAGAAAATTCATTACCTTTGTGAGCATGCATGTATATTTTCAGAAATGCACTACAACATAAACCTATAGGATAATTTTTAAAAGAATAGATATTGATGACTATTGAGTCTTTTATTTCATTTAACCTTGATAAGTCAATGAGGTAAGAATTATTGATTCCCTAGTTAACACATGAAAAAAACTGAGGCTCACAATGGGTCAGACTTCCCAAAACACATTTACCCAGTTGGCAGCAACACTGGGCCTGAAATCTATCTTTCTAATGCTAAACCCTGGATGTTTTCCCAATATGCTTCTATGTCATCATGATTTAAATGGCTTGTTTCTCACAGAGGCTCTTCTCAAAGTCAAGGAAGCTGCCTTTGAGCAACCACAGCTTATTGTAAGAGGATGACAGGTATTTGCCCACAGAAGTCCTAGTTCAATGTATGAACCACTCAGTTTTAGAACAAATGTGTATCATAATGTCATGACTTGGACTAGAATACACTAACATGGTATGACAAATGTTCTTCACTGAGGGTACCTTTGAATAAAAGCAAAATGGTAAAGCTTTGGAATTCATATCTATCTCTAGTGATCATATAATCTAAGATTCATGTAATTTGTTCATGTTCTTATTACATAAATATTTACCAAGAACCTACAATGTTCTTCTCAGTGTGGTATGTTTTGGCGACACAGTGTTGAATAAGACACTGTAATGTTGAATGGTATCAAAAAGGCAATCTTATACTCTGAGAACATTCATAATATCCATGCATTCAAGGAACTTGATATAGAATCTACCATGCACAGATAGCTTGAGACGTACTAAAGACCTATACTGAGGACATGCAGGTGAATAATTCACATTGCTAGAAGTAACTTAGACATCAACCTTGTAACATAGGTCTAAACTGAGAGTACCAAAAGGCTAAGGCTTCATCCAAGGTCATACAGCAAAACTGAACTTAAAACCAATGCTTGGGGTGGGGTAGTTAGCTCAGTGGAAGAGCACTTGCCTAGCACATGTGAGGCACTGGGTTAGATCCTCAGCACCATATAAAAATAAATAAAATAAAGGGTATTGTGTCCATTTACAACTAAAAATATGTTTTTTAAAAAACTTAATACTTGATGGTATCTTTGTAATTCTCCAAAAGGCTCAAAACAGTGAAAAGTACCCTTTAAACTCTGGAATTTCATGATAAGTAGAATTCCTATCTGTTTTCCTAAATTGGGGGAGATGCAAGAAAAAAGTGACATCATGTCTGCCTCAAAGGTATGGGAACCATCATCCCAACAACAAAGGATTATCTGGCCCCAAATTTAAACAGTTCTAAATTTAAGAAATCCCCACTGGGCACAGTGGTGCACACCTTTAATCCCAGTGGCTTGGGAAGCTGAGGTAGAAGAATTACAAGCTCAAAACCAGCCTTAGATCGCACAAGGTGGAACTTATCTTCAAATACTTAAAACTGGGGGAAGAATATTGGGGAGTTCATCACTGGAGTACTAGTTTGGATGAAGGGTTCATATCCAAATGGGCCATGATTATAGTCTTAGATAGGCCTTGACTGGTATACCAAACTCATTTCTGATTTTATATACTTAAAAAGTAACTCTCAGACTTCTGAGTCTGAGATTCATAAACATATTAGTTCAAGGAGAAAAATCTCAATTGTGTCTTAAATCAAAAGTAAATAAAGCCAGAACTCTAGTCAGTAAGGTTCCAGATCCATAGAATATCAAATTTCAGAGACATAACTACAGCTTTCATCTGCTTCCAGTTGCAGCCACTATCCTACCAACTTCTCACCTCACTGTCCCTGTTTCCAATTCTAAATATCTAAATTAAGATGCTGAGTCTGGATTTTAGAAATTTAGAAAATGTTTAATAATAACATGAACTGCATTAATCCCCTAGCAATTCTGGAAATTAGACATGAGAACAATAAATAACTCTCTCTTGTACTGATAAAATACTCATTTAAAGAAAAATTGTAATTATGAAATTGACTCTCTCGCCTCAAAAATAACAAACACAAAATGACTGAAGTCAAATATATTGGCAAAACTCAAAATATTTCTCAAGATATTTTCAGGAAGGAAAGAGGGAAAGATTACAACATTAACATAAGACAAAATAAAATCCAAGCCCTGAAGGTGAGAACAATGGCATCTTTATATTCAGAAAAAGGTTCTAGCCTTATTGAACATCTATGCACTAAAAAAACATAGAATGGAAAAAATAAGAGTTAACATTTATTGAGTGCTTACTATTTTTACTTTAATTTTCAAAACAACCTAACGAGTTAAATATTGTCAAAGGGTGAGATCATAACTCAATTATTGAAATAAAAAAGCACAAGTCTAATTTTATTTCTTAACTAAATAAGGAAGAGCTATGCTAATCACGCACAACCTTTCCAGGTGCTGATACAAGGAGAAAATTATATATGTAGAATAAAATTTTTATGCACAAATAATGTTGCCTCAAAATATATTTAAAGGAAAATCTGTAAGGAATGTATTGACAAATTGATGAAAAGGCAATAGGTAACAGAATGAGACAGACATCATTGCCCTGTGTACATGTATGAATGCACAGATGGTGTGACTCTACTTTGTGTACAACCGGAGAAACAATAGCTGTACTCCATTTGTGTTCAATGAATCAAAATTAAATAAATTAAAAATAATGATAATAATGGAGCATCATGTTTTCAGAAAGTTTTGTACAAAATATGATCTTTAATAACATTACCTGGATTGTGCGGTGGCTCCTGGAGAGCCCCGGCCTGGAGCGGCTGGAGTCACCAGCTCCAGCGGGGATCTTAGGCCCTTTGGTGCCATTTTACAGCTTTCCCGGCAGAGAGCGACCATCTGTGGCTGCCTGAATCCTCAGAGCGGAGCTCCGGTCTTCCAGTGCCATTGTGCGGTGGCTTCTGGAGAGCTCCAGCCTGGAGCGGCTGGAGTCCCCAGCCCCATTGGGAATCTGAGGTCATTTGGTGAC
This sequence comes from Glaucomys volans, assembly GCA_020662805.1. NCBI lineage: Eukaryota > Metazoa > Chordata > Mammalia > Rodentia > Sciuridae > Glaucomys > Glaucomys volans. The sequence goes on from JAJEJO010003003.1 coordinate 187,876, forward strand.
ATTTTACAGCATCCCTGGGAGACAGCAACCACCTGCTGCCGCCTGAGCCCCCAGTGAGGAGTTCAGGCCTGCCTGGGCTATCAAGCCCAGTGTCTCCATCACTGAGCACAGTTCTGCGCCCCAACCCCAACTTGGTCTAGTGCCCAGGCCCACACCCTGGCCCGGGGTCTAGCACCTGTGCTGTATCCTATCATCTATCAACACCAGGCCGCCTCTTCCCAGAAGCATTGATCATTCCCAACCTAGAGGTAGTGGGACAGCACCCTTTTTGGGTCACCGCTTGATCAAGCTCCTCTCAAACACCAGGCTATTGAAAAATAAGAGGTTTGAACTGTACAGTATATTTTTATCACAGAACATTTTTTAAATTAATTGTAATACTATGATTATTCCTAATATGTCCACTATATTCCTACCTTTTTCTTTTATTATTATGATTATCACTCTATCTCCCTCTTATATATCCATTTCCTTGGAGAATCTCTTTTTACTCATGCTAACAACCTCTTTCTTTTAATTCCACTTCCACTATTCATATGACATAGTTTATCTATAGACTCATTTCTTATCTCATTAGTGTTTTGTCCACTACCCCTCCTCATTCTCACTGTCCATCATTAGGATTTGCAGTCCTTATTGCAAACCTACTGGTTATGCTGTAGATAATAATTTGAACTCATCTCTGTTTATTAAGACAACACTGTTAATATCTTAATAGAGACTATTTAGATTAAGGACACATATTGTTTATATGGTGTGCTGCCAATACTGATCTCTCAATTCAAGGGGAGGTATTGAAAATAGGCAGGAACCCTGTAAGTCCTTAAGGGGAAACTGCAATACCTAGGATTCCAACTACTAGAGGGGAAGATACACTAGCAACATGAGAAAACATGGGAAGAAAATGTCCCAAACAAACCCAGATACTATACCAAAAGTATCCAGTGACAACATGGCAGAAGCATTGTCAGAAAGGGAGCTGTACATAATTAAAATGATCCGAGAAGCGAACGAGGAGTCAAGAGAGCAAATGCAGGCAATGCTAAAAGAGCAAATGCAGGAAGCAAAAGATCATTTCAATAAAGAGATAGAGATTCTGAAAAAAAAAAAAATCCTTGAAATGAAGGTTACAATAAACCAAATTAAAAACTCAATAGAAAGCTTACCAACAGGCTAAATCGCTTGGAAGACAGAACCTCAGACAATGAAGACAAAATATTTAATCTTGAAAACAAACTCAACCAGACAGAGAAGATGGTAAGGAATCATGAACAGAACATCCAAGAGTTATGGGACATCATGAAAAGACCAAATTTAAGACTTATTGGGATTGAGGAAGGCACAGAGACAGAAACCAAAGGAATGAAAGATCTGTTCAATGAAATAATATCAGAAAATTTCCCAAATCTGATGAATGAAATGGAAAATCAAATTCAAGAGGCTTATAAGACACCAAATGCACAAAATCACAACAGATTCACACCCAGGTCATTATAATTAAAACACATAACATAGAAAACAAAGATAGAATTTTAAAGGCTGCAAGAGAAATCATCAGATAACATATAGGGGAAACCAATATGAATATCAGCAGATTTCTCAGCCCAGACCCTAAAAGCAAGAAGGGCCTGAAACAACATATTCCAAGCACTGAAAGAAAATGGATGCCAACCAAGAATTTTATACCCAGCAAAACTTACCTTCAGATTTGAAGATGAAATAAAATCCTTCCATAATAAACACAAGCGAAAATAATTCATAAATAGAAAGCCTACCCTACAGAAAATGCTCAGCAAAATATTCCAAGAGGAAGAAATGAGAAACAATAATCTAAGTCAGCAAAGGGAGGAATTATCCTAAAGGAACAACCAAATAAAGGAAAAACCAAGTAAGATTAAAATCTAAAAACAAGTCAAAATGACCAGGAATGCAAGTCTTAACTCAATAATAACCCTAAATGTAAATGGCCTAAACTCATCAATCAAAAGACATAGACTGGCAGATTGGATTAAAAAGAAAGACCCAACAATATGCTGCCTTCAAGATACGCATCTCATAGAAAATATGCCCACAGACTAAAGGTGAAAGGTTGGGAAAAAACATACCATGCACATGGACT
>JAJEJO010003004.1:0-65349 GCA_020662805.1 Glaucomys volans
CACTCTCCCCAATATCTTCCTGGCTTGTGCTTCATCTTTACCTGATTACCATTTTGCTCTTAGCCTCCCATTTAGAATTGGAAACTGTCCAAACACTCCCTCCTGCCCCTCACTGCTTCATTTTTCTCCACGACACCTATCACCTTCTAAGAAATGTAACTGGCATTATTTTCTTATCCATCCTTCCCATTCCCCTAAGATGTAAACATATGTAGGTGCCTATTTTTCCCCCATGTATATGTGTTTGAGTCCCAAACAGAGCCTGATACCGGAAGACCTTACAAAATGCAATATCTTGTGATCCAGCCATCCTACCCAAGGCTCTCAGCCTGGACCAACTCAGAACAGCAGGAGCATACAAGGACGCCTGCAGTAGTATAACATACAGTGGGAAAAAGACAGAAACACAACAAAACAACAAAATAAGAACAGAGCTTTAGTTTTATATCAGCAGAAGATTGGATAACACATTGTAGAGCAACATTATATAGCAATTGAGATAGATGCTCTGTAACATGAATTTCGAAACCTAATGCCAAGCCAAAAAGCATCCTCAAGTTTTGCAAAAATCCAGATGGTATGAATCCATCTATTTAAATTTCAAGAAACTTTAAAAGTAGACAACATTATTTAGTGGTAAAAGATAAAAAGGGCATCATAAATATGCAATTGAGTGAAATTCACTTGGAGTGGAAAGGCAGGCACACGGAGGTGTGGGTGGGCACACATCTTAGTTCTGTGACACTCTTACTTTATACCTTCCACGTGAGAGAACCTGTGAGCTCAGATTTTTGTTTTTGTGGTGCTGGGGATTGAACCCAGAGCTTTGGGCTTACAAGACAAGCATTCTACCAACTGAGCTATATCTCCAGCCCCAAGCTCAAATTTTTTAAAAGTGGATTTTATTCCCAGGTCTTACAATGTGTTGGAAGCTGACTTGCATCTGAATTGTGTGAATATTCCTTGTTGACTGAGCAGCCTTTAATAAGTAGTGTGACTACATCTTGAGGGGGGGAGGTGTCCCTCATATCTCTAGACTCCCAGGAAATGCTGCACTTTGGGTTTAGAGAACTTGAAGGACTAAAGTCTCTGCTCCGATCCTAACCAGTTACTGTCAGGTTGGTAGGAGGTATGTAAAGATGATTTATTAAATCTTACTGTGATCCCACTATGAGATAGTACTATTATGTCCAATTTGCAAAGCAACTGAGACCTTGAGAAATTGAGCATCTAGTGCAGTATCCGTAGCTGACAAGTTGTAGAACCGGGACTCCTGCCAGGTCTGTCTGATTTCAGACATGCTTCTTGTTGTTGTTGATGATGTTGTTGTCATCATCCCCGTTCCCCGCTTCTTCTCTTAGCCCTTTTGCTTTTGCTTTCAGCTAGTATCTTGCCTCTGTATCTCTCAGCTACTTCCCAGATAAACTGTTTTACCAGTTGGACCCAGAGGAAGACGTTGGTAGAGAGGAAATTCCCGCAGCTCACACCCATCTGTTGTTTACTGAGGCTTGAGAATACTGAGCTGCTCCCAGCAAGTAGTGTCTGCCTTTCGCATTTTGCTTCTTTGGAAGATGCTTCTGGTCCTGCCCCTCACCACCCACTCGCTTCTGTCTGGATTCTCTTTTGCTGGCCCTTTTCCCATAGCAGTTAATGTTTGCCCTGCAAGTGCCAGAGCATTCATCCTCTCTTCCCTGAATGATGTGCCATTTGCATATCATGCAAACAGCCCAGCTGCTGGAGTCCCAGTTAGGGTAAATAACGGCCACAGTGTTTACGCTGATTCCTCCTGGGGCCTTCTGGAACCTGCTGCACAACTCCAGGGAGAAAATCGTTTAGTTGGAATCTCTGCTCAGATCTTGTGACTTCAGGAACGAACACTTGCAATCAAAGGAGCATGTGACTCTGCCCATGGAAACCTGGGCTGGTCTGGAAACGTGTGCAGATGGAAAGGAATGCTCACTAATGTTTTTATCTTTTCTAATTCAATTTATTAATCTTTACCCGTTGAATGTTTTCTAAGTGTACATTCACCTGTTTAAAACAATTCAATAAGACAAGAATTTAACATATTTCCACAAACATTTATATATTACTTTTCAAAGTAATCAAGTACACACACACACACACACACACACACACACACACAACTAATAAGCTTCTAAAAATCAGATCATTAGTCATTTAGGGTCAGCCTAGGTGAAGCCGTGATTGAAAAAAAATAGTCAACGGTCACATTGTAGCAGCTGCTAAATCCTTGGAGAGAGATTAGATACATATTTAATTATTTTACATTTTAATGTTCTAGTTTAAACAAATGACATTGCACTCAAATGATTTGACCTGCAATTGTTTCGAAATCAGAGATCTGAAATGTAGGTTGCAGGTAGAAAGAGGGAAAGTTAAATTACAAATCTGTATGACATTTATTCCAGCCAATTTAATTCTTATGCTGTCTGTGTCCCTGTGTTGGACACTAGGAGGACGAAAGGGTGAATCAGCTTCACTGCTCACACCACAGCACAGAGTCAACCAAATACCTCTGAGAAACAAAGTGAGATGGGCACCCATGTCCACCAACACACCCACATGTGCATTTTTTTCCCTCTTTCCACATTTTTTATTGGTGCATTATAGTTGTCTGTGTTGATGGGATTTGTTGTTACATATGCATACAGGCACACACTATAACAATAAAATTTGGCCTCTATCACTCCTCAGCACTTCCCCTCCCTTTCCTCCTCCCTTCCCCTCGTCTCTTTCCTCTACGGATCTCCCTTTGATTTTCATGAGCTCCTCACCCCACACCTTTCTTTTTCTTTTTCCTAACTTCCACATATGAGAGAAACATACCACCTTGGCCTTCCAACTTTGGCTCGTGTTGCTTAACAAAACAGTCTCAAGTTTCATCCATTTTCCTGCAAATGACATAATTTCATCCTTCTCTATGGATAAATAAAACTTCACTGTGCATATACACCACATTCTCTTGATCCATTCATCTACTGATGATGGATCCTTCCATCCTAGCCTTTTGAGAAACCTCCATACTGATTTCCATAGTGGTCATACTAATTTACAATTCTACCAACAGTGTAAAAGTGTTCCTTTTTCTCCATATCCTCTCTGGCATTTATTTTTATTTGTACTTTTGATGACTCCCATTCTGACTGATGTGAGATGAAATCTTAGTGTAGTTTTGATCTGCATTTCCCTAATTGCTAATGATGTTGAACATTTTTTCATATATTTTTTGGCCATTTATATTTCTTCTTTTGAGAAGTGTCCATTTCATTCATTTTCCCATTTATTAGTTGGGTTATTTGATTTTTTGTGGGGGAGTGTTAAGTTTTTTGAGTTCTTTATATATTCTAGATACTAATCTTCCGTCAGAAGAGTAGCTACCAAAGATTTTCTCCCATTCTGTAGGTTCTCTCTTCACATTTCTAATTGTTTCCTTTGCTGTACAGAAGTTTTGAATCTGATGCCATCCCGTCTATTAACTCTTAGCATTATTTCCTGAGCTTTAGGGGTCCTACCAAGAGAGTCATTGCCCTTGACTATGTACTGAGGTGTTGGCCCTGTGTTTTCTTCTAGGAGTTGCATAGTTTCTGTTCTACTTCCTAGACCTTTGATCCATTTGAGTTGATTTTGTGCAAGGGAGAGACAAAGGATCTAGTTTCATTCTTCTACATGTGGATAACCGGTTTTCCCAGCACCATTTGATAATGAGGTTCTCTTTTCTCCAGTGTATGTTTTTGGCACCTTTGTCAAGGATCAGATGACTGTATCTGTGTGGATTTGTCTCTGTGTCTTCTATTCTGTACCATTGGTCTACATGTCTGTTTTTATGCCAGTATTATCTTTGTTTCTCTACAACTTAATTCTTAAATTTGCTCTAATGTTGGTAATGCCCTCCTTGGTCATCTTTTCAAGTTAAGCTTTTGATAATCTCATCCAGTCCAATGACTTTACATATGGCCCCATGCAGATGGCTCCCAACTGTATCTATTCACTCCTGGCCACTCCCTCAATTTCCAGATCTGTGAGCTCAGCAGCCTGAGTGACACCTTCACCCAGTCTTCCAACAGGCATGCCCCACCAAGTTAGCACATCCGGGCTCCTGCTCATCCCCTCCAAGTTGCTCCAGATAAAATCCTCCATGTCCTCAGGACTTCCTTTTTTTTTCCTTTCACCACATCTGACCTGTCAACAAATTCTCTTGGTTCAATCTCCAAAATAGATTGAACATTCATCCACTTCTCACCACCATCAGGAGCAAATCACTGTGGTCTCTTACCTCTTTTTCTTGCAAATAACCTCCTAATTGGTTTCTGCATCTGCCACCCACTTCACCTCCTGCTCTCGTCCTAGTCTATTCCTGCTGCTGTAACAAAATGCCGCAGACTGGGTAATTTATTTTTTATTTTTATTTTTTTGGGGGGAACCGGGGATTGAACTCAGGGTCACTCGGCCACTGAGCCACATCCCCAGCCCTATTTTGTATTTTATTTAGAGACAGGGTCTTACTGAGTCTCTTAGGGCCTCGCTAAGTTGCTGAGGCTGGCTTTGAACTCATGATCCTCCTGACTCAGCCTCCCGAGTCGCTTGGATTACAGGCGTGCGCCACCACGCCCGGCAGACTGGGTAATTTATAAATGATAGAAACCTATTTCTCACTGATCTAGGGGCTGGGAAGTCCAAGATCAAGGAACTCAGTGGAGTCAGTGCCTGGTGAGGCTTATTCTGCTGTATAGATGGAGCTCCTTGCTGTGTATTTGTGTAATGGAAGAGGAAAAGCGCAGAAGGGATAAATTTGCTCCCTCAAGTTTCTTTATAAGGACACTAACCCCATCCATGAGGGCAGAGCCCTCAGGGCCAAATCACCTCCCAAGGTCCTGCCTCCTAATATTACCTCATCACGGCTGAAGTTGGAACATGAATTTGGAAAGATCACATACATTCTCCTTTCTCACCCCACCCAAATGCCCTCACCATTCTCAAATCGGGGAGCATTTGTTATGGCGTAAATCAAATCATGTTGCACCCCTTTTTCAAGGCCCTGAACTCAAAATCCTGCAGTAGTTCCCGCTGCATTCAGAATGTAACCCCAAATAGCTCTCTGATGGCCTGAGAAACTGCCCCCATCTTTCTGAACACATCTTTCTCTGCTCCCTTCTGCTGGCCCTCCCACAACTTCCTGAACACCCCAGGCTCCAGGCCCTTGGTTCCACTCGTGGTCTCTTTTTGAAAGCTCTTCCCTAGGCCCCCACCATGCTAGCCCATCACTTCCGTTATGTGCTGACTCCAAAGTCAAAAGGTCCTCAGTGCCCTCTTCCCCGGAAACCCTGACTAAATGTCAATACCCACTTCTCATGGAGTCCTTCCTGCTGGCTCCTCTTTTCTCTTGAGCACTGATTACTAACATCTTAAATATTTTATGTTTTTATCCTCTTTTAATCCATCTCCCCTGGTAAAATGTAATCTCAGGAAGGCAGCGATTATGGCCTGTTTTGTCCAGTGCTCTGTTCCCATGACCCCCAGATCATAGTTGGTTCTCAATGAACATTTACTAAGGGAAGAATGAATGGAGAGTGGCCAAGGAATTTCATTCTTGTTGTAATATCAGCGACTGCAGCCGCGTAAACACAGATCTTCTTCCCGTTGACTGGCACCCTGTCCTTTACCCTCCTCCTGTTGTACTAACCTTTCTGATCTTGAGTGACACCTCACCTAGCTCTTTCTGTGGCTGGAGAATGCCATCTCCAGCAATGGACAAACAATGGTGAGTGACAGGTCTCTAGGGTCACCAGTTCAGGGCAGATCCAGCCACTAGTTCAGGTCCATCTGCAGACGGGTGAAGGATGGGAGCCCCCGGGCACATGGAGAGCAATTCCAGCAGCTTTGCTTTTGTTCTGAGGGCAAGTTCATATCCCTGTCCGCCCAGATCTTAGAAACACCTTAGTTTCATCTGTTTCTATCATGCTCAATCATGAGATTTAACACTTTAGATTGTACAGGTTCCAGCCTAGATGCCCTTCAACAGATGAATGGATAAAGAAACTGTGGTATATATACACAATGGAATATTACTCAGCCTTAAAGAAGAATAAAATTATGGCATTTGCAGGTAAATGGATGGAGTTGGAGAATACCATGCTAAGTGAAATAGGCCAATCCCCCCAAACTAAAGGCCAAATGTTTTCTCTCATAAGTGGATTACAATACATAATGGGGGGGGGATGATAAGAGAAGAAAGTAGGAACATTGGATTGTGTAGAGGGAAATGAGGGGAGGGGAGGGGACAGGGGAAGGAAAGATGGTGGAATGAGGTAAACATCCTTGCCCTACGTACATGTATCATTACATGAATGGTGTGAATCTACATCTTGTACAATCAGAGAAATGAAAAGTTGTACCTCATTTGTGTACAGTGAATCAAAACGCATTCTGTAAAAATAAAAAAAAAATACAGATTGCATAGGTTGTTTCCATTCATTTTGTCCTGAATTCTCTATGACTATCACTAATTTTTTGAATGGGAGTGGAGTTTTGGTGTTGTTTGTTTGTTTTAGCTTTATTTTTTGAAGAGGAGCCCTAACTTTTAGGGCTCTATTTTAAAGCTATAATGATATGCCCATGTGTAAGGGTATTAATTACAATTCTATTTGTCATGGTGAAAATTAAAGTTAATTGATTAAAATACAGAAAAGTGAAATAGACACTTTGGCTATAAAGTAACTAAGCTGGAATTTTTGCAGCACTTTTGATAGCAGAATATTTAGAAAATTTCTTTTCTTTTTTTTTTTGGTACTGGAGATTGAACCCAGGGACACTCAGCCACTGAGCCACATCCCCAGCCCTATTTTGTATTTTATTTAGAGACAGGGTCTCACTGAGTTGCTTAGGGCCTCGCTAAGTTGCTGAGGCTGGCTTTGAACTCGCAATCCTCCTGCCTCAGCCTCCCAGGTGCTGGGATTACAGGCTTGCACCACCACGCCTGGCTTAGAAAATTTCTTTCAATTTAGTTTTTCTTACTGGGAGTGATGAGAAAAAACAAACAAACAAACAAAAAAAACAAAAAAAAAAAACATATCTTAACCTGTCTGTGAACCGGAGGTACTTTTTTAAAAAGGCAAAAATAATAGTCTTTAACTGGTCAGGAAGACTTCACCATGAGAATGGTTTAGTTCTTGGTTTCATTAAATACTGTTCTTTAAAAGAGAAATTTTTTCATTAACAAGATCTCCACTTGGAAGGAAAATATCTTAGACATGAAGAAGCCAATTTAGCCCCATTTCTCTATGTGGATCAGAGGAGAAGATGGAGTGTAAGAAGGTGTTCCGAGCACCAGAACAGCAAGCATAGAGTGGGATTTAGCAGGCAAATGGGCTCAGATCGCCAGTGCTATGGATTGGATGTTTGTGTCTCCCCCAGATTCATCTGGTGAGACTGTAGCTCCCAAGCTGATGGCATTAGGAGGTGGAGTCTTTGGGTAGTGACGAAGTCATGAAGGTGGAGCCTCATGGTTGGAAATAGTTCCTAGAGACCTAGGAGCTAGCTCCACACTCCCACTATGTGAGGACACAGAGAAGGACTCCCTGTGACCCAGACAGCAAACCCCCAATGGACTCTGAATCCCCTGGTTCCCTGACCTGGGGCATCTCTGGAACTGTGACAAATATATTTCTGTTGTTAAAACACCCAGCCCGCAGTTGGTTACAGCAGTCCCAGTGGACTAAAACTGAGTTGCCTGAAGAGACTGATTCCGTCTGGAAAGCCTTTGGAATTAGGTTTCAAAGGACTTACTTATCTCTGCCCCATCCAGTCTTCATGGGAGTATCTTTCAGGGACCAGGAGGATGGCATGAAGGAGAGTTGGGACATTGGAACCTCTTCCTTGCTTACCCAGGACACTCAGTTTTCCAATTTTATCAGATTGCCCGCATTTAAGACAGGGAATTAGGTTAAACTGTTTTCCTCTGTTCAGAAGTTGCCTGAACACCCAAGGACACACCTATTAAATCAGTGTTTCCCAAACTTCTTGGAACATAAAAATCATGTGGTGGGCAGCTATTAAAAATACCACCTCAAACACCACCTCACCTATTATGGAATTAATAATTCTCTTGTGGAAACTTCTCAAAGACCTGTATTTTAAATATGCTCTTCAAAATATTCTATTTAGGCAAGTTTGAGAAGTACTAGTTTATATAATGTTAAGTTTTTAAAAAGTATTATAGAGAGCACATTCTCAAGTACACAGCTATGTATTTCCATATATGCACAAAAATGGACCTATGGGACACATAATGAAGTAACAGAATGACAATAATGGTGATCTCTGAGATAGTACTACCTTACTTTTCTGTCCTTTCCAAAATACTTTCAGTGAGTAATAATCAAACACAACAGAAAGCATTGTTTTAAAAATTATCAAGCCATTGTTAAAACACAATTACTAGCTTGGCTTATTATTTTTGTTTGATATATGAATGAAAAATTCTTATAGTTTATGGACAAAGATTATTTCTTTGAAGTTTCTACCACTTAAGTACTTTCGTGCAGCAGCTCAGGTTGTGCACTGCACAACTCCCAGAGGTGCCATTTACACGGTGCACTATTGATGAGTACCTTCTAGATTTGCTCAATGTGTACCTCTGCCTAGTTTGCCTCATAACCTGCAAAGCCTTTTATCTTGAATTGATTCTTGATTTAAGATTATGTGTAGAAAAGCAAGGTGATTTGTTTAGTCTCACTCATATTTGACTACTTTTACATGAGTAATTAGCAAAGAGATTACTCATGAGAAAGAATCTTAATAATACAGGAAAGATTCTTCTATGATGGATTTCAAGTTAAAATACACTGGTTATTTTAATAATGGACTTTGTTAAAGAGACAGATTGCTGTAAAGTGTATTTTCAGCTGCTCAGGCCCTGGGAAAGGAAAGAAGTGATATTTTAAAAGTGCTTAACTCATCAGTTAATTCACCACACAGTCTACCACACCATTTTGCTTCTCTTGACTGCATTGGGTGGGTTTTCTCCATTTACACACACAGTTCAGATATCTAAAGTGAGAAGAGGTAAGAGAAATTCATTCATTGATTGATTCCAGTATCCAAGTCCTATATGGAAAAAGCAAAATGAATCTGGCCTAAATGCCACTTAAGGAGCTGATGGTATGGGGGAGGGGGCGTAAATAAGGCTTGGATACAACTAATTTAAATGGTGCAAGAAAATGATAAATGATCAATGAGGGAGAACCCAGGACAGGGAAGGTGGTCCATGGCTTGGGGCAGGTGTGACTGGGACCAGGGAAACCTTCCTGGAGGGGAGCTCTTGAACAGAGGTCCTTGAAGGATGTACGGGGTTCGTCGACTTTGGTCATTTGGAGAACTGAATGAATCAGCATGTCAGACTGAGGTCATGAACCAAGGTCCAAAGAAGGGGGAATTTAGAGATAACACAACAGTTCTATTGAGGAAGTGAATGCCAGGTACATCAGATGGCAGATGCTCAGTTGGCAGGTTCAGGTGACCCAGGGACTGTGATGAAGAAGCCAAGGACAAGGCCTTAATTCCCCACCTCAGTGTTGCTGTTCATGCTTTCAGGAAGGAACCCAACTCGTCCCAGAATGCAGATCTTTGGGGACAGCTCTGTCTCATCTCCCAGAGGAAAACACCCTCCACCTCCCTAGCCACTGGGAAAAGAGCTTGGCCATGCCAGAGTGTGACCATGACTGAGGTGGCCAGTGTTTTGCAGCCTGGGACCATTTTGATTTTCGTCTACAACTGGTAGCAATGAGATGGAAGAGAGTATTTTGTGGGTACTGCCACCATGGAGACAGAGGTGCCTTTGCATGGAGTCTTCCTTTGTGGGATATTGACTGTCTCATCTGCCTATCAAGAAAGCTATTTCTTCGACTTTCTTGTGTTTTCCAAGAACAAATGTGCACGTGCACATACACCATCATGGGTGGTGGGGGCGTGCCCAGGGTTGCAGCCTCAGCTAATTCATCTTTACAATGGACCAAAGACCGGGGGAAGATGAACCAGAGATGAGTAGTTGGTGGTTAAGGCTGGGGTCAGGTATGAGGAGGGAAGCCTCTAAGAACACAAATTGGAGGATCTGAGTGGGAAAATTAACTGAAGAGGCTTTCAGTTGTCTGGTCATCTGGGAAAAGAGCAATGGGAAGAGCTGAAAACTGCCTTGACCTCCTATGGGAAGATGGTGACTTCTCGCCATCCTGGAGTTAATAACCTCATACCCCTAGAACCCTCTGGTTTCCCACTCTGAGTGCCATCCTTTCTTCAGTAAAGTGGTCATCATATTTTGCTTCATGGAGTGAAGGAGGCAATTAAATGAGATAATTAGTCTAAAAATAAAAGTACTCCATAATGCAAGGTACTCATAATAATTCTTGCAGTGGTCCATGGAATACCTAATTCACAGCAGGCAGTGTATATGGTGCTTTTAAATGCATAATCTTAAATCTTCAAAATATCTTGTTGAGATAAGCGTTATGAACTCTTCCAGACAAAGAAATGGGTCCAAAGAAGTTAGGGGATTTGCCCAAATTCACGAAACTTGCTATGTCTGACGAATGCTCATACTCAGGTCTATTTGGCTCCAAAGTCTTTGGTATTTGACATTTGAACTGCTTTTGACATATTTTCTTGCTTTCGTTAATTTATTTTATTAATTTATTAAAGGCTTTCCTTGGAAATGGACCATGGACAATAATCATAATGGCAATGATAAATAAAATGTCTATTGACTGCTTTCTGTGAATGAGCCAAGCACTGTTGCAAATACTTCACACGTAATAACCCACTTAACCTTATCATTTCATTGGTAGAGGCTATTCTTATATCCATTCTGTAGAGGAGAAAATTGGGGCACAGAGAGGTTAATCGACTAGTCTAAGCAAGTAAGTGGCCGAGCTCAAATTCAAACTGAGGCCGTCAAGTGGCTAAGTTATTTAGGAGCTTAATAAATTCTTGGAAAGCACCACGGAGCTTCCTGACTTTTATGTAATGCATAATGTACAGTTTTCCTAATAGGTACAGTTTACGTAGAGATGAATGCACAATGCACATTTACGTTCCAGAGCCTTGTCAAAACTGTTTCTGTTTTGAGCATATTTTGTCTATCATGAAGCGAAGTTCAAGAAGAAGTCACATCTATGAGCCTGTGAATACATTTAACTCTATAAAACTATTTTCCCAAAGGTCTGTATACATCCACAGTCACATAAATGGTGAATTGATGAAATGTCTCCCTTTTATTTTGGTCCTGGCTTAGGAAGTTATACAAATAAGGGGCTCTTTTCTTATTAATTTTCCAAAGGAGTTTAAGACTTGGTGGCTTGTTGAAACAAATCTTTTTAGCAAGATTAATTTTAAAGTTAGACGTTATGAGTATCAAATTAAGCCGTCAGCCTGTGAATCGATACAGAGGAAGATGTGCTCCCACACCCCCTCCTCCCCACCTGCGTGGAGATGGGTGAGTTGGAGCAGGAGCGCCAGAGGCCAGGAATCCCATTTTCCTAATTCTTTTCTGGTTATGTCAGATCTCCAGCATGCTATTAGAGACACATGTGTCACCCTCACCATCAACCAACGTATCATTGCTGTTTCAAACTGTTACCAGAGCTGTTGACACAGAATATTGTGTCTGTCGACAGCTCCAATTAGCTGACGTGTCTGACTGGTGACAGCACGGTCTACTTTTGTTTATGGGGACGGTGGGAGCTGTATCTCCGTCTCCCAACCTCCAGAGGCAGACAGATGGATAGAGCTATATAATCATCAACAGAAGCGTGTGATATTCTGTCTTCACAAACCATCACGCCGAGCAGAACCAACGGCCTTTTGTCTGCTTTTAGAAATGACTGCGAGACCCCTCCCATCTGTCAAGTTATGAGGGTGAATATGTATAAAACGCATCATATATCTGTACGTGCAGAACACCCAAGGCTGGGCTTCGCTGAGGAAGTGAAACTAACGTTTTTTAAAGCCAATGTGATACTTTATATGTGTTCCGGCAGTATTGAAGATGTCTTTGCCTCAGCATTGTTTATAGAAGTCTTTTATTGAAAAAATCCTAAAAACCAACCAAGGTTTTATTATTATTCACATAATGCTAGTAAACATTGTTAATGACGTTTTGTAACATTGGATAGTGTGTACGGCCCTGTGTGGCCTTTACTTTGACATATAGTGGAGTTGTTGGCTTCGATTTCCCTATGATAGGTCACCCTTGCCACTAATTCCCATCCTTTCATCAGTAGAAACGTATGTGAGAGATGAAGTCCACAGGCAAAACACACACACACACACACACACACACACACAACACCTTGGCGTAGTAGGCAGTGGCCTACTCCTATAATCCCAGTTACTCAGGAGGCTGAAGCCAGAGGATACCAAGTTCAAGGCCAGCATGGACAACTTGGCAAAACCCTGACTCAGAATAAAATAAATAAGTAAATAAAAATGGCCAGGGATATAGCTCAGTGGTAGAGCACCCCTGGATTCAATCCCCAGTACTGCAAGAACATCAATAAAAACCATTTAAATGAGTTTATTCAAGAACGTGTGTAGCTCAGGGTACACAGCTCATGATTCCGTTCTTTCCAACAGAAGGAAGTCGAATGCAAATGCAAGTGATTGAGAAGGATACTATTTGGGGAATAGTCTAGAATTGCTTTATTAAAAAATGCAAACTATTGCTAAACTCTTCAGTTTTATTTTGCTATTAATTTTGATGTAATGTGACTCAAAGCTAACCATCATGTGACTAGAAGTGAGTTCAGCAATTCATGTCTTGTCCTTCATTCACTGAAAATCATCCCACACGTCTCAGCACAAATGCCACTCTCTTAAGAAAACCCTCCCATGATCCTTGTTATACATGCCCACAAGACAATGCTTTTTCTTTCCATCATTCATTGCCGTTTGCAATGTTCGTTTGTGTAATTATTCCCTACCAAGCCCCGTGAGAGCAGAGGACAGGTCAGCATCATTCACCATTGAATCTCTGATGCCCAGTAAAGAGCCTGGCATACAGCTGGGACCCCTCATAGATGTGTGGAATAAACAGCATGCAGATGACTCATACTAGGACTCTTTAGATAAGTGAAATACTACTCTTCTGGTTTTCTGAGACTAGAACTTCTTGTGAGGAAGCCCGTCCCTGTGTCCAACTTAGACCTCTAGACTTAGCCCAGAGCAAGGTGGAGGTAGATAGATGGTGGTGCTATGGTGGCAGTGAAGACTGGAGGGACGTTCCAGGCAGAGGGAGAGGGACACATGAGGCTACTGCAAAAGCTTCCAGAAGGCCCGTTCTACACAGGGCAGGTTGAGGGAGATTCTCTGAGAAGAATAAGAAAGAGGCCTTCAACAATGGAGTACCAATAGCAGTTGGAGGTCAATATGAAACTCTGGCTTAGAATTCAAGGAGGTTTCCTCTGACATTCTATTCAAGGATGGTGAGCACATTAATATTGATCTGATCCAAGCTGTGTTCCCACAAACATGGGAAGGAGACGCATCCTCCTGATTCCCTGTTTGATGGAGACATCCCACATATCAAGCAGATCAAGGAGAAACAGACATTTGTTGTTTCATGTGACTGAAAGGTGGAGTTATTTGTCATGGCAGTGTAACCCAGCCTGTCATGACTGATGGAGACATCTTCATATGATACTGAATTATTAATGTATCTCTCTACCTTTAGATTTTATGGTGAACAAAAACTGTGTTTCTTTTTTTACTGCTCCACATTCAACAGGTTGGCTCCTCTTAGGAGAAGCTTGAAGCCTTTTTTCTGAGTAAGTGCTTGGACTTTGAAAATCCAATGTCTTTTACACTTTTATACCTGCCATCAAGCCCTCTACTTGGCGAATGGTAAGCATTAACAAAGTGCCTGAGAGGACCCATTGCTTCTCAGGCATTTCTCCTCCTGCCTGAAGCCTGTCAGTTTTACCCATTTTTCTGAGGCTTCCACTTCCCCACACTCAAATCACTTTCTCTAAGTCCCCCTTATTCTCTCTGAATTATGGGCCTCACAAAAGTTCAAGGGATAGATACTGATAAGAAGCAGTCCTCCATTTCTGAGTCAAGTGTGGCCCCCCCCGATCCAGTTGGGTTGCTTTGACTCAGCTGGAGAGTCTCTGTTACTTGGGCAGTTCTTTCTCATACTGTGGACCTTGGGGGAATCACTTATGACCTTGTTTATCTAGCTTCATTTTCCAAAATATTTTCACATATTCCTCATTGGATCCTCTTCTAAGCCTTAGGGGAAAAAATGGGTAAGATAGGTATTCTCTCATTTGATAGGTGGGGACAATAAGGTTCAGAGAGGTCACACAACTAGCAAATGGAACATGTACCATTGTGCTATTAGCAGGAAGTTTTATTAGGCTAAAATCAGAAGACAAATGTTCACCTTGCTGTGCTACACTGCAGATTTGATCTTTCATAAAGCAGAGAGGCTTCTGCTACTCTGGACTTAATTCCCATTAATAAGATGATGCTCCTGGAGGTAATGGAATTATGGGAAAAATAAACATTTTAGAGTTGAAAATAGTCTAAGGAGGGAAGACTGAGGAAGGTTGGATATGCTCTCTGGGTTTTTAGAATGCATTTTTCTAAATCAAAGAAATGACTCAAGAAATGGCATCATTCTATGGACAGAGACTTTAAAAGGGAATATAGCTCAAAGGAGATAGGGAACTCTGAAAAATGTAATTCTGATCATATATTCATGAATAATCCCCATGTGAATAAAGGTAGGCACATCTAAAGAGGCTTTGTGGCTGCCGAGGGGGCTCTCTGATAAGCTTATTTTCAAAAGGACTCATGGGGGAGACAGAAGAGGGCAGGGATAATGATGGCTGAGACTGGCCAGGCAGTGCCCGGGGGAGCCCCAAGAGGACTGGATCCTATCCCTGCTCTGCTCCGTGCAACGTTGAATGGGCCACTCCTTGCTAGTGAGGGCCTCAGGGTGGACATTCCCCATCCCAGTATCTCACTTTAAGATCCACAAATACTAAACATGCAAAAAAGAGATGCTAAACACAAGCGTATTCAGATGGGACCAGCCCCTAGTGAGACAAAGCTGGTAAAAATGCTAAGGGAATATAAAGCTGCTTTCAGGCAAGAAAAAACAGGAAGAGAACTGTGGGGATGACAGTGGGTGGCATGGGTAAATATCCTATATCCTGCAGGGAGATCTGTCCTGTGAAGATCCTGGCTCTGATTAAGGTTAGGAACCCTTACTTCGGGAGTCTTTTGCTCTGTTCCTAGGACTCTTCCTGTTTGCCTGTAAACTGCTCTAAAAAGGATGTTCGTCTTCAGACCAAGAAGACAGAGCAATGTGAAGAAAAACAGAACCGAGAGTGATGAAAAGAAAGCATCAAGTGTTCTTAAGGAGAAAACTGTTTAGAAAAACTGCATCCAGAACAGCAATGTGCCTTCAAGATGTGGTCCAAGGACCAGTCTTGAACTTTTAAGAATCCACAGAGAACAAGAGGCAGACCCTCTGGGCTGAAGGGCAAACACCCCATTCTAGTTTTCTAGAGAGAAGGGTGAAATATTAGTTTAATTAATAAGTACAGTGTTGGTCTCAAGCAAAAACAGAGAGTAGATTGTTTCTTAAATTGAAGTTTGTGGTACATTGTGCAGAAAGCACCTTACACTACGACACTACTAATCAATACAATTCTTTAAGAGCATTCTGGTATTTAAAATACAGGCACACTACAAAATTGGATGTGGTGGCAGAATAATAGCTCCAAAAGATGCTCTTATCCACATCTCTGTGAAACTGAGAATATGCTGAGTTATATGGCAAAGGGGAATTAAGGATGTATATGGGATCAAACTAGATATCAGCTGAATCTGAGATGGGAAGACCTTCGTGGATGACCATTTCTGCTTAGATGAGGAAGAGGAAGGTTGGAGGGTCAGGGTCAGAGTGACATAATGTATGGAACTCTCCACTAGTGACTGTTGGCATTGAAGGGGGAAGGTGGCAAGAGCCAGGAGTGCTAGCTGCTTTGGGAAGTTGGGAGAGGCAAGGAAAGAAAGTCTTCTAAGGGGCACAGCCCTGCGGACATCTTAATTTTTTCTCACTGAGACCCACTTTGGATCCCTCGTCTCTAGAATTTATAAAATAATTTGTGTTATTTGAAGCTACTAGATCTGTGAAAATTCATTACAGGATGATAGGAAGCTAACACAGTGGACAAGGAAATATCTTGACTTCTTGAGGTCTATGAGAGATTTTCTTACAAACCTAATGGGAAAATTGCATAGAAAGATTGTTTAGTTGGATTTCCAGTTGCTTGAACAATCATCCCATGTTGCTCTGAGGGAATCTTCCCTGTGTCCTACCTCAGTTCTCTGCTTTTAATTCATTTGTCCACTCAACAAATATTTATTGTGTCTGTTATATCCCAGGCACTACTGTAAGGACTGAGAATTTAACACACAGCAAGGTAACAAGGTCCCCCCACACATAGAGTTTATATTCCAATGGAGCCAGCATAAAAACCCCATAATTTCAAGTAGTAATATGTAATTTGAAGGGAAATAAAGCAGATTAATGCACTGAAGAAATGCAGAGGGAGGCTATTTGGATAGAATGGCCAGGGAATAGTCTTTGGGGTAACACTTGAGCAAAACCTGAACTCCATAAGAAGATCGAGTCAAAGAACCTTTCCAGGAGAGAGGAGGCAGTGTAAAGAGCTTGGTGTGAGAAGGATCTTCTCAAGTTCTGAAGACAGGAAGAAGCTCAGTGGGGCCAAACTGGACAGGGAGAGCAGGAGCAATGGGAGACAAGGTCAGAGAGGAGGCAGAACCAGCAGGGCTTGAGCAGAGCCTGGGTGCCTGCTGGAGGGCAAGATCAGTTTCCATCTTTGGTTCTCAACCTCAGGTGGTTGAACGAACATGAGAAAACATACAGCTTTGACCCTGGTCCCTTCGTCTGTGGCCACCATTGCTGGGGCGTGGTTCCGCTCTCATTCTAATACTGTTCACTCTCCTCTCCCTGGCTTGTGGGTGGAGGACACAGAATACTCTAGTCCCTAGAGTGTGATTTTTAGTTAAGAATCAGTTGGTTACATGATGTTTAAGGTCCCTTTAATCTCTACATAACAACATAGTTAGAACTGTCTTGGAACCTCCTTGCTGCTGGACCTTCGCATCTCATAAATGACAGCGATAGCCACTTCCCCTCTCGGAAGTTTACCAAGGGAATGTGCCATGATGAAGCATCTTCAGGTGTATTGCAAAGACTGCACAGACCTACATTGCTATTGTCAATAAATTAGATATATCGGTAAATGATTTTTCTTTTTTTTTGGTATCAGGGATTGAACCTACGGAAGCTTAACCACTGAGCCACATCCCCAGGCCTTCCTTTTTATATTTTATTTTGAGACAGGGTTTCATTAAGTTGCTTAAGGCCTTTCTGAGGCTGGTCTTGAACTTGCAATCCTCCTGCTCAGTCTCTCAAGTTGCTGGGATTACGGGAATGTGCCAGAGTGCCTGGCTAATAGACTTTTACTTCTCATTTATTCTTCACAAATCAAGACCATTTTAAATTTGTTTAAGTGGACATATTTCCACCTAAAGATGGTGGTAACACCTATCAACGCAAATAAGATTTGAATAATGAAAGAAAATGCATAGGACAAGAAGAAGTAGTTTCAGGAAAATTACTGTTGAATACATAATTTCTTTGTAGATAGACCGTGGGTCCATTCACTTCTCAATCCCCACTCTTCTAAATAGCTAAGCGTCAGTGTAATAGCTAGGCAGAGTGAGAGGCACTCTAGTACAGTAGTTAAGAGTGTTGACTCTGGTTGGATTTGTGGCTCAGTGGTAGAGCACTTGCCCAGCACGTGTGAGGCACTGGGTTTGAGTCTCAGCATCATATAAATAAACAAACAAACAAATAAATAAATAAATAAACAAACAAACACAGGTCTATCAACATTTAATATATATTATATATATAATTATATTTTATATATTATATATATAATTATATTTTATATATGTGTATATAATTATATGTGGGTGTGTGTATATGAAAGTATATATACTTTCATATATATATGAAAGTGCTGACTTTGAGTTTAGATCCCAGCTTTTTTTCTGACTGGGTATATAATCATGAACAAGTAACTGCTTTGAGCCTTTGCATTCTCATCTATTGAAATAATAGAAATGACAGATAAGTTAATTAGTTTAAAATACTAAAAGTAGTATCAAGTACCAAAAAAACACTGATTAATATAAGCTATTATTACCTCAACCATTTATTTATCTTCACGTAACACTTGTGATGGTCAATTTTATGTACCAACTTGGCTGGGCTAAGGGATGCCCAGATAGCTGGTAAAACATCACTCTTGTGTGTCGGTGAGGGAAAGATTAGCATTTGAATTGGTAGAGTGAATAAACCCTCACTAATATGGGCAGGCACCATGCAGTCCACTGAGGGCCAGAATAGAATGAAAAGACACAAGAAGCGTAAATTCACTCTTTTCTTGAGCTGGGGCCCCTCTCTTATCCTGCCTTCAAGCATTAGCACTTCTGTTCTTGGGCCTTTGGACTCTGGGACTTACACCAGCATACTACATGATCCGCACTCCCAATTGACAGATTGTTCATACTTACAACATTGGCTTCGCTAGTCTCAGGTCTTTGGACTCAGACTGAAAGACACTAACTGATTTTTCTGGTTCTCCAGCATTCATATAGCAGATTATGAGACTTATCATCATCCATAACCATGAGAGCCAATTTCTATAATAAACTTCCTCTTATGTATCTCTCTATGTCCTAATTGTATGTTTCTTTGTAGAATCCTGACTAATATTGCCACAAAGTCAGCACTCGGAACAACACAATTATCATCTCTGATCTGTGAATCAGAGTCCAGGCATGGCTCAGCGAGGTCCTTTGCTTCAGAGTAGCACAAGTTGCAATCAACTTGTTGCCAGGGCCACGGTCTCATTGGAGGCTCATCTTGGGAAGCTTCTGCTTCCAAGGTTACATGGTTGTTAGTAGCACTCAGATCCTTAAGGATTGCTGGACTGAATTTCTTTTTGATTGTTGGCCCACGCTCTGCTGCATACACATAGTGTGGCAGCTTGTTTTCTTCAAAAACAGCCCGGGAGATTCATGTACATGTAATCACATGCATCTTGTCACCTCTCTTGTATTCTATTAGCCAGAATCAGGTCACAGGTTGTGCCAACACTCAAAAAGTAGAGAACCACACAATAATATGAATACTAGGATCCTGGGAATCACCATAGGGTCTGCCATATTACTCTATTCTGTCAATTCACTAATGAATTGGGCAGACACATCATATGCACATCTGCTGCTCTTGGAAATGCTGAGAACTTGATCCAACTATTTCATTGGAATTGTTATAATTGAAATGCTAAAGCACATTTGTCCCATCAGATCATGAGCTTCTCAAAGGCAAGAGAATTTATTTATTTATTTATTTATTTATTTATTGTGGAATTGAGGATGGAATCCAGGACCTTGTGCATGTTAGGCAAGTACTCTACCACTGACCCACACTCCCAGCCATGTAAACTCATGACAAGAGAATTTGAAATACTCTCACCCATCCAAAAGTATAATTCTGTGGATACTTTACAAGTGAACAGGATAAAGATAAATTCATTCAGTCTTGTACATTTAACATTTATTATGTGTACAAGTAGGTAGGTAAACAGAGAGAGATGCAAAGGCTCTTATTTACAGGGAATGTTCATCTTTCTTTCAAGTAAAGAGGATTCACAAACTTAGCTCTTGATAATCTGTTTTCCATGATCATCAACTCACTTCTCAATTTTCTTTTTTCAAAAAAAAATCCTCTCTATTTATTACTTTTTAAAGCAGAATGATTCTTGCTTTTTCTTCCAGACACTTAGAAATGATCTGCTTCATGACCTGCCCCTGCCTGCCTCTTTGACATTATCTCATGAAACTCTTCCCTTTTCTCAAGGCGCTCCAGCCACATTGGCCTCCTTTTGGCATCTCAAACTCACCAAGCTCTTCTTCCTCAATGTCTTTGCAATGCCATTGCCTCTGCATGGAAAATGCCTCTCTACGTTGCTTTTATATATCTCCAGAAAGGTCTTTCCTGAGTTCTTATCCTGAAGGTCTCTTCTTGTACTGTCACAAATCCATCCATTGCAGAAATTCTTAAGCTTTGCTGTGCATCCAGTCTCCTGGAGAACTTGTTAAAAAGCAGATTGCTATGCCAGAGTTTCTGATTCCATAGCTCTTATGAGGCCCAAGAAGTTGCATTTCTAATAAGTTCTCAGATGATGGTTCAAGGACCACCCTTCAAGAACCAATGGTCTATCACCTTTTCCTATTTTGTTTTCCTCATGGGACTCAGCACTTATTAATTATGAATTTCCTTATTTATATATCAGATTGTATCACAAGTTGGTACAGTAGTGTCTGGCAGCCTAGTGTATAGCTTCATTGGAAGAGTGAACAAATGGACTGAAATACAGAAGCAAATTCTACTATAATGCATACCAGCTTCTAGAATTAAGTTAGAGGATATGTTTTTATATGTGTTTTTACAAACAGTTGCTAAAGATTTCTCAGAAAATGTATACTTTAACCTGTAAATTATGGTAATTAAAAATATAATTTCACCGGGCATGGTGGCACATGCCTGGATTCCCAGCAACTCAGGAAGCCGAGGCAGGAGGATTACAAATTCAAAGCCAGCCTACACAACTTAGCAAGACCTTGTCTCAAAATAGAAAATAAAAAGGTCTGGGAAAATAAAAAAGTCTGGCAAAGTACCCCTGGGTTCAGCCCCCAGTACTGCCAAAAAATAGCATGTATATATATGCACAAACATATTTAAGTATATATACATACACATATTTAAGTTTTGTGACTCTATCCACAAATAACACTGGGCTGCCATAATGTTCATATGAGAGCTCAGAACAACTATCACAGAAACAGATTTGTTTTGTAAGTATCACATAGTGAATGCATTTCAATGGAAACCTTAATATATTTTTAAACTAAAGAGGATGGGTTTTTATTTTATCTGGAAAATA
Organism: Glaucomys volans; assembly: GCA_020662805.1. Lineage (NCBI taxonomy): Eukaryota > Metazoa > Chordata > Mammalia > Rodentia > Sciuridae > Glaucomys > Glaucomys volans. The sequence continues at coordinate 21,132 of JAJEJO010003004.1, forward strand.
TATTTTTCCTTTATTTTACACATTTTCTCTTTCCTTTTCTCAGAAGAATTATGTTTTTGCCCTAACTGTAGAGTGACTACATATCTTTTCTTACCTCCCTGGAGTGTTTCTGTCATTTTCTTTCATTTTATTATAACTGTGACACTTTTGTTAACATACACTCATCACCAATTACCTCCGACACCTGTGGATGCCACATGCAGAATGGAAATCTTTTTAAATGAGCAGTCTGATTAAATAGAGTTGGTATATGCTAATTATGAGGCATATGCCCTCTAAAAAGGAAAAGCCAGGAAAATTCACACTACCAAATACACATGCACACCCAAAGTCTTTAAAATTGACTTTTGCCAAAGGGTGGGAAGGATCATCATGTAGGTTGTATACACACATTATCAAGCAGAGTAGAGATTTGGCCTCATTTTAATCCTGACTATCCAGATGCCAACTCAAAACCTCAGTGGCCCAAATTGATTGTGGAGACCAGATGAGCCTAACACTTTCCAGACCTTATCTCCATCTTGTGTTGAAGAGGCATTGCTTTTGGGGAAAATGCAAATATTCACACTCAGATCAAAGCAATTTCAGCATGTAGTCTGCTCTTACAGCCTTCTTGATCTCTCCATGAATAGCTTTTGGTTCACTAAATTTCAAGTCACAAAATCATAGGACTTAAAGTTAGAAATGGTTCTACAGATTATTATTTGTAAATCCTCTCCTTTAAGAGTTAAGCTTATTGAAATATAGCTAAGTAAAGTTATTCTGTCAAGGTCACATGAGAAGTCAGGGGCAGAAATAGGCCTAGGGCTCATGAATCCACAGTGCTCTTTGCCTCTGGCACAGTTTTCTTCCTCTGTTGTCTATTCTGTTTACTACAAGGTGACTTAGAGAACACCCATTTGACATTGGCTACCAAAGTTTAAGTAGTGTGAGAAATTATGTATAATATTTCTAAGATTTCGTATGTCCATTAAAATTACATTAGGGCTTGCTATGGATTGAATTTTGCCCCCTCCCCCAGATTCATAGGTTAAAGCCCTAACCTCAATGTATTTGGAAACAGTGCCTTTGAAAAGGCAATTAAGGTTAAATGAGATTATATGGGGAGCCCTAATCCAGCAGGACTGATGTCCTTACAAGAGGAGACACTGGGGATTCACACACAGCAAGGACACAGCGAGAAGACAGCCATCTGCACAATGAGGAGAGAGACCTCAGGAGAAACCAAACCTGCCAATAGCTTGAACTTGGACTTCCAGCCTCCAGAACTAGAAGAATATAAACTCCTGTTGTTTAAACCACCTGCAATGGTATTTTGTCATGTAGCCCTGGTAGATTAACACAGGGCTGATCAAGAACAAGCATTATACCTAGAGAGAACTCAATTTTTCACTCATTTCTGTCACTGAATACCAGAAATAAAGCTGGCATATTTTACCCATAGTAGGATCATTCCCTTAATAAATAACTAAAGCTTTCAAACATTCTTTCTGAGAAAAAATGGGACTCTTTCAGGCTCAATTCCCACATTCTAAATGAGCTGCTGCTGCCATGATGGAGGGTGAGGCTCAACGGTCCACCTCTTGGGACCATCCCTTCTTCTTCTTTTCTTTCTAGCCTCCACACTGAACAAAGACTGAAGTCTTATTTTTTTATTTTGTGAGGACAAGAAGATGGGGACAAGATAGAGACTTAAAGGACAGTTTTTGTGGAGAAGAAATTGTAGCTGTGGGCAAATATGAGACAGTTGAATTCTCTTCCAAATTCTGGTTTGGAAGATGATCCTCGATTTCGGCAACTTGGTGTGCAGAATATTGGATTTGTAACATTATCCCTTTCACACCCTCATCATCATGATCACAGCTTATACCTTAATTCCATGAGTGATTCACCAGAATAAATGTGGTGGGAGAAAGTTTTGAGATGGGGCACCAGCTGGCTGCAACCTTCCCTCTTGGCTCTGAGAAAAAAGAAACATCAGAATGACTGAAGCTGCTTTGAGTTAGAGTCTCCGTGTGATACCAGCTCCCTGTTTCCTACTGCATGGTGTCTAATTCTTTGCTCTGGCTTTTGATGTTTCTTGATTATCTGTCCCACCCAACTTACCCAGACTGATGTCACAGGCCTTCTCAGTACCAATTCCACCCATGGGGCTCACTCCTGCTGATCTCCTTCCCAGAAATATTCTCCCTCCCATGTAACTTCTGCCAGCTTTCAAAGCTCACCTTAAGTCCCGTCACCTATGGGAAACTCACAAAGATACTCAATCATCTTGATCATTGTTTTTCCCAAACTGCTTTAGCAATTTGTCATCACCACATAATTAGTATCTTATTTTACACTCTTTGATCCATAAATTATCTGCTTTTAACTCTCTGCAATGCTGGAGGGTATGTAGAGGCAGTCCTGCAGAGATAAAAAATGATGGGTTTTGGATGTAGACAGATCTGTGCTGAGATCCCAGATGTGTCATTCATGAGCTGAGTGACTTGGGTAGGTTATTTAAACTTCCTGAGCCTTAATGGCTTTATCTGGAAACAAAATGTGTTGTCAACTTTCGATTGCTGTGACAATATACTTGAAAAAATCAACTTAGAGGAGGTAAGATTTGTTTTGGCTCATGGTTTGAGATATTTTAGGCCATGGTCATTGGGCTCCATTTGATTCTGGGCCTGTGGTAAGGCAGAACATCATGGCAGAGAGTGCACGGTAGAGCAAAGCTGCTTATCTCATGGTGGCCAGGAAAGAGAGAGTGGGACTGGGAGCGTGCAAGCACACAAGCACGTGCAAGGAAAGGAGTGAGTGGTAAGATACAGCCTTCAGGGGCATGCTGCAAAGACCTACTCTCTTTAATCAGGCCCTGAATTCTAAGTTTCCACCAGCTCCCAATAGCACCATTAGATGGAGACCAAGCTTTAACACATGACTTTGGATGCATGGGGTGGGGGTGGATTTAAGATTCAAACCATAAAACAAGCATAATAGCAACTACTGTCTAGAGTCCTTATAACAATTAATGTACATGTGTGCTTCTTTCATGTGTATTAATTTTTCTCCACTATTAATAATATGTATAATTGTACAGAATCTTTCAAGCTACAAAACCTTTTTCTTATATATTCTATGAGCTCTTTTTTTTGTGCAGTGATCTAAGGTTATTTGAGGATAGAAATTTTGCTATCTATATTTTTCATGTCAACAACCCAAGGCATAAAGGAAACACTGTCCCTGGGAAAGTTTCAAGTACCAGGCAGGATGGGTCTTCACCTATTTTCTACAAAAGAGAGAAGGAAGGAGAGAAACTAGCAGCAGTGGAAGGGAATCAGGAGATTTACTAGGTATATGCTGGGACCTCAATTTGTTCATTCATTGCTGTGCACAATGCCATCATTTGATCAAGAGCCTATTGACTTGGAAAAACTTGCAGGGTGGAAGTGAGAAATTGGAGTCTTTAAGGACAGTTGTAACTCAAAGTCAATTGTGTGACATCAACTCACTTTAAAAGCTGCCAGGAAGACTCAAGCATCAGAGTCCTAAAGAAGAAACTCTGGGAAGATGTCAAAACAGAATTCATCTGGGCTCTAGCCTGAAACTCTGGGATTCAGGACAGAGCCCCATTTTCAAAAAGATATAAAAGTAGCAGCTTTGACCAAGGTGCTAAAGACCAAAAAAGGCTAGACCTGAGAGACCAGATGTGTGACCATGCCCTTGGGAAGCAAACCAGACAGTAGATCCATGGTAACAAGACTAATTTCAGATCCCACCAGCTGGTCACCTGGGCCCTGTTCTTTTCCTTCTGCCTATGTCCTTTTGAAAGCAGCTGGCCACCTGGTAACCTTGGCCTGATGTACCAGCCAAGGTAATAGGCAGTAGCTCCCTTCTAAAGACTGTACTAAGCTTCCCTTTCACTTACCCTTTTGTTCTATCTGTGTTTCCATACATAATGCCTTAACCTCTCCATATCTATTTCTCTTCATCTTTGGATAACTTATTCCAACTGTTTTCTAAGGGTTAGCCCCTCATACGTGTGCATGTTCAAATATGATCCTTGACCCTGCATACACAAACTTAGCTTACAGCAGTGTCTGCTACTCTTGGAAAGGGAGTCTGCAACATTTGATTCCATTTGGCCCTGGCCAAAGTGCCTCACCCTCTAAACTCAAGCCAGCCTTCTGGACAGGCCAAGGCTTGTCCTGTTCTGGGTTGGCCCAGGGACCGGACAGTGGGAGAGATGGAAATTGGCTGATCATCAGTGACTCCAGCTGGGAGAGCCAGGTCATGACTGACAGACACATAAAAGCCCTCTTGATTCATTTATTAGGAGACAACCATGGACAGAGAACATTCTGCTCTTGAGAATGAGGGGATTTTAATTTTTAACTTCAGACTCTAGCCTTGGCTAGCTTCCTTAGTAACAAAAATAAGCCATCTGCTTGACTTCCTATGCCCACCTGCTTGCTGGAGAAATTGTCCACCCTCCCATCTGGCCAGATCTCACAGAGAAATGGACTAAAGATGCCCAGTATAATTCCTAGCAACTCCTGAAAGGATTGAAAGATTCCACTATCACAAAATATATTTCCTGTCTTATGCCTTAGTCACTTTTGGAAAAATTTTCAATATTTCCAATGGTTTCATTTGGCACTCTGTAAAATGGAGATGGTCTCCTTGGTACCTTATTATAATAGAGAGTGTTCTTAAAGTTCACTTGAGCTCAAGGTGGGTTGGCTACCAGTAGACCCACTATAAACAAGGGCAGAAGAATTTCAAAATAATAGCTGCATATTAGAGCACTGAAATAACTGTTCTCCTATGGTTTTGTAGTGCAAATGGGACTTTTGCGTCTCCCATAATGCTAGCTACATTAGCATTTCATAGAGAGTACTACTAATGCATTTGATCTGCATCCCAAGTCCACTTCCAAAACTTCTAGATAAAATCCAGGAATTTAAATCTGTCCAGTAGGACACAGAAAAGTGGACTGATTCTTCATCACAAAAGCCTTCAGCAGTTCCTCTTTGTATATAGCGTTCTTCGTAATTTCCTCATCAAGTAAGCTGAGGCCTACTCAGTTTTCCCCCAAGGTGACTTTCCAGTCTTATCTTCTTGCATGCTCCTCTGAGGGATCTTGTATCAACATCTATTTACTGAAATTTGAAAACTATGCCTCATCCCACCAAAAGAAAAGACCTCCATAATGATGCCGTTTCGTGTAGTAGATCATTTCTTATTAAGGAGATCTTAACATATCTATATGAACTTGATAAACTTCTCTCTGAAACCAGTACTTGCTTAAGTGAGAAGTAATTCTCTGGCACAGAGAATATTCTCTTTTTCTCACACATATTTAATGGTGCATTATGGTTGTACATAATGGTGGGATTTGTTGTTGTATATTCGTACATGCATGCAATATAACAATATACTTCGGTCATACCATTCACCAATATTTCCCCTTTCCCTGTCCTCTTCCCTTCCCTGGTCTCTTTTCTGTATTCTACTGACCTCCCTTAGATAATCACAAGATCTCCCCCACCTTTCTTTTCATTCTTCCTCTCTAGGATCTACAGACAGAAGAAAATATTCGACCCTTGACCTTCTGAGTTTGGCTTATTTTGCTTAACATAATGTTCTCCAGTTCCATCCATTTTCCTGAAAATGACATAATTTCATTTTTCTTTATAGTCGAATAAAACTCTATCATGTGTGTATGTATACACATATACATACATGTGTATATGTGTGTATACACACACACTCACACACACACACATATATATTTTCTTTATTCATTCATCATTTGATGGAAACATAGGCTGATTCCATAGTTTGGTTATTGTGACTTGTGGGACAAGGAATATTCTAAGATGGTCTTCCTTCAATAAAGATTTTGCCTTGGAGCAAAGAGCTAGCTACTCATGAAATCTTAAAAAAATATTTTCAGTTTTGTGGAGGAATCTCCATAAGCATCTCTTTCTAGAATTCTCATAGAGCTGCTCCTTCTGGCACCAACCTCCTCTCCTGCTCCAGGCTCCAGACTCGAACTAAAATATGCTAAAATATTTCATGTATTCTTAAGACCCTTATGGGGTTGTGATAATCAGATTCCCTCTTTCTCAGAGTATGGTCACAAGTGTGTGTGTGTGTGGTGGGTATGGTTGGTGGGTACATCTTCACATTTGGCCAGACACTTACATTCTGTATATGCCATGTTGCCTGCTGTTACTAATCCTAGGACCTACCCTAATTCTTGGAGTTCTTGCCCCATTTTTCATTGCAGGATAACAAGTATCTTGACTGTAATCTATTAATTGAATAATTGAATAAACTTGTTTCCCTCCAGTGCGAGCATATTGTTTGCACACAGTGTCATCCTGGGCCCTCCAGCTATGGAAGGCCTGCCAGATATGTTTATTAAACCCCCTGTGCTTGGAAAGAACACAGAAAACTGTCATCCAGAGCAATACAAAAGTGCCTATCTCAGCTGGAGATCTCGCTGTTATGAATAAAGGAAGAGTTTGTGGTACAGTTTTGAGATGTAAAGAGAAAAAGCTTCCCCATGGTGCAAATGTGTTGTAACCCTCAGGCGAGAAAAAAATATTGAATTGTTGCTGGCAGTACAATGTAATTATTGAGTTAGTGGCAGCTATGTTTCTAAGCTTCTTAAGGTAAAAAAATCACATTAATTTGGCCTTTTCCAAAGGACATTCCAGGTTGTTAAATGGAACCACTGAAACATTTTTCACTAATGAACCTGGCCAGCAAACAGCCACTTCCGCATATGTCAAATATTGAACACGTTGGCAGCAAAAGGGGTGATGTGCTGTGATGGAGGTCACTCTACTAGCTTGCAGCCACACTGCCTTGGGGTGTGTTTTCCCACTCCAGAGGTGCAGGCTTTTGACCTAGGTGGTAACTGCATGAGAGGCGCGATGGAAGCCACAGTGCTATACTCAGAAACTCAGGTGGATCAGACTTGACCTTCAGGACAACACCGCTCATGGTGTACACCAGGATGAAAGGCATGAGGCCCTGAGCTTCAAGATGCTATGTGTAGAAAACTCCTGAAAAATGGTGACTATTGTTCCTTCCCTCTGATTCCTCCAGATTGATGTCATTTCTCAGTCACTACAGACCCTGCTCCTCAATGGCACCATTACTGCCAGGCAGGAAATGAGCCAATATTTCTATCAACCAAACGCCAATTTGGGGTCACCTTATGGAGGTCAGGTATCACTGTGCCTTATATGAGAACCTCTGTTCCTGCAGGGGTCCTCCTTGAAACCTCAGTGGGGAAAAAATAAAAAAATTTGTGCTTCCCATGCAGCACCCAGTGGAAGGAATCTGGGAGTTCCCTGGTGTGCTTCCTCTCTTGGATTCTGAAAGGATCCTTTTCAAAGGTCAAACTCCTTTGCTGCTCCATCCTCCTTATGGGTGGCTTCAGGGCAAGCTGATCAGCAAAGGGGATTCATGAGTAAGAAAGTAAGGTTGAGGATCCTTTGGGTTATTACACTCCCATATCAGCAAATGGCTACAAAGAGGTATTGATATAAGGAAGTAGTGTGATGGAGTGGAAAGACAGACATTGAAGTCACACTGAACTAAATTAATTTGCTCTAGACTTGTAGACACAGGCAAGTCACAACCTCTGTTAGTTTCAATTGCAACATCAATAAACTGAGTTTTTAAATGCCTGATTTGTAAGGATTAGATGTAATGTCTATAAAGACAGTAGGATCATACCTGGTAAACAGCAGAACCAATAAGTTTAGCTATTACCGGTTTTGTTTTGTTTTTTAAAGGCTGATTTTTAAAAGCCCAGAAACTCCAAAAGAATGATCCAGTTTGCAAGGGTATTCACTTTTGTAAGGGGGCTCATGGCCATGTTTGGGGGGGAATACAAAAGGCTCCTCCTAAGTTTGGAGTAATTAGGACCTTACTTTTAAAGTTCCTTCAGAATTTTTCTTACATTTAACCTAAGCATCCGTCAGCAGGTCTACTCAACAGACCGAGGGCCTCAAAGCTTAGTGGAATCCCATGCTACACACCAGAATCTTCTGTGGTCTCTGGTGCAAGGTTGGCCACTCATCCCCATGTATAATTTTGTAACTGAAAAGAAAATAGTGAAAGTTTTGAAAAAATGTGTTCAAATTACAAAGTCCTTAACAACTTTATTGGACCACCATTAGTGGTCTTGCTGAGGAGGGGTCCCATGTGTTCAGAACTTTCCTCTGGGCAGGGGGAAGGAGATATTCAGAGTTCTGAGACAATAAAAGAAAGAGTGAGTACAGCAAAGGAATAGTTCTTTCTTTTGTGAAACTAACTTCTTCAGAACTCCAGAAAATTGAACTTTTACACTTGGTCCTCCTAAAGGGAGAGAGAGAGAAGCTCCCCAGAACTTTCCTAGTGACTGATGTAATCCTTCGGCATTTCAGAACTGTTTGATATATTCTCAGGAGTAGCATCTTAAGTAACATAAACCTGTTGTCTATCAGATGGCAGGCCACCTAGAGACCATGCTTATTTATTGAACTCATTGGCCGTGCAGGGAGGTAGAGGACCATGTCTTTTAAAATTGTGGACAAACTGAGTCTCAGAGAAGTGATCACTCTCACACAGTTCTTGATGTCTGACTCCAAATTATGACCTTACCCTCAAACCCTATCACCTGTATTAGAGCACAGAGGCAAGAATTTTCCTCCTTACATGTCGACCTGAGCTTCCCAGCATGCTTTGCAGAGCCCAGTGTAACAATAGTCCACGCTCAGGGGAACAAAAGCTGGGGTAACTGTGTTATGCACCTCAGTATTAGTTGCGTGGCCAAATAAAGCTTTCTTGCTACAGATGTAACCTTCGATAATTTATTGATGTAAAAGTGGCCTCAGGTACCAGGTTTTTGGCAGCTGTTACACTGTCAGAGTACACTGTAGAACATGACATCTATGAATATTTTATGCGGAGAAGAAATGGAAAAATACACCTTTCAATATATCAGTTCCCAACCCTGATCTTCATTACTGAAATACGAATCGAATCCCATCTTTGAACTTGATCAACCAAAACTGTGCAAAGTGAGAGCTTCCTAAGTTGGATTTCAGCAGTGAATTGATTTGAGCCCAATTTTTGTGAGCACATCAGCCGCTTCTGTCAGCCCATACTGTAGTGGTGGGTTAGTGACCTCAGTGATATGTTGGAAGCTACAGACTTAACTGTCAATAGGATTGGTTTGGCCCTTTATCCTTCAGCAGCAGAAAATAGAGCCCTATTCAGTAGGTTCATTGTGTAGGGATTTGTTGGAGTTTTATTTATGCAGATTTGGAAGCAGTTGGAGATCATCAACATCCAATATACCCTCTGTTAAATATTTCTCTGCCATTGTTAGGTTATTAAAATATGGGCTGGGGAGGTTGGGGGATTCTGTTCTTTTTAGAAGTAAATACTATTAAATAATCAAAAGGGTATTTTTTATTTTGTATTTTTTTGGTATGCAGGGTATCTCTGAGTAGTAGATTTTTTATCTCAAGCCCATCCTCAACACTGAAAACCAGTCCTCCATTTCTACAGGGCTTACCTTTTCATCACTTGGAGACCAGTGGTTACATGAGTTTGGACCCACTGAGGATGGTAGAATGATATCAGTTTGAAAGTATGGGATACCTGTGAGTACTTTGCAAGATATTGCAGGATTTGGGGGGCTTTCTATAGAACTTCACAGAAGTATTGCTGACAACTTTGCAATGTGCCACACTTTTCAGTTGATCGTACAAGGTAAGTGCTTCATTTTTATCTCAAATGGTTTGATTTTGCACTTTCATTACATTATTGCATGTAAGTTTTGCATACTAGGGGTTTACATTTTTTAGCCTATCTTTAATCCCATCTCCTCTGATGAGCACCTGACTCAGCCTATCTATATCTTTAACTGATGCTCTCTTTTCAACTCCAAATGCTAAATTGCAATTCCGTGATCTATCTAAGAGATAGTCAGTTTAATCGATGTACAAGTTACTCTACTTATTTTAAATAAATGACTTTCAGACTTAGTAAACACCATTAGGTGAAACATGAATGGTTTAAAATAAGGTAAGCAATTTCTGTTTCTTCAAACGAAGCCATTAGACACAAACAATGAAATGCTTATATGACCCCTAGAAAATTTCTTTTTTTTAATGTCAAGTGTCTGTGTTTTCAGAATCATGTAATTGATGAAAAAATTCCTTAAACACTAATTGAAAGATACACTCTTGTTGGTAGCTGTTAAATCTTCTGGTCATATTCTCAGGTTAATTTAGAACTCTAGGATAGCCCTCCTCTTATAATATTTACTAATACCTAAAACATATTTATCAAAAATTTAACGTTACATTTAACATGAGTACAAAAGCTTTATAGCTTTTATTTTTTTAAAACATGTAAGTAAAAGAAGAAGCAAATTATTATTGAATTTTATGGGCAAGTTTAATAAAACTTCCAAAACTACTTAGCCATAAATGAATGTGGACACTGGGAGAATAGCTTCATCGCACTTCATTTGTCAGGGATTAAGCCCCCAGGTGACTTCCCCACTCCACCTCCCAGGGAGAAGCTGTTTGATTTCTCTTTTACCCTTTTTGTGATTTACCTTATAGCAGGTCAGGAGAGAGTCAGAATTAAAACTCAAGTCCTCTAATTCTTAGCCTAGAGCTCTTTCCCTTCTCAAGCCTCTTTTGAATGCTCTGCTTCTCCATGAATATCTAACTGAAAAAACCAAACACAAATATCTGGCTTCCTTAGTTCTGGAAAAAGAGTAAAACCTACCTTTCTTCCTACCAATTGGTGAGCTGTGTGTTTAGTACTAGCGTGCCTGAGTATTTGGTCAGGAACAAAAAATCTTCGAGGAATTACAAAAGACCCTTAATTATCAGAGACTTCCTGAAAGCATCATGAGCACAGGTATAGAAACCTTACATATTGGATTTTTTCTGGGATTGAGGGGTCCAAATTTCAAATACCCTTTTGTCTTTTTCACATAAACTTCCTAAGACTGAAACCAAAAATGGGTCCGAATATCTTGGCTCAGAAAAATCTTTATTTAAGTATAGGATTCCTTTAAATGGCCAATGCCTTAGTGACTTTAAACTATTGTTTGATTCAGAAAATAATCAATACACAGACATATCAATCTCTCAAACCCCACCATTATTCAAAATTTGAGTGAAGGCACTGAAAACCTCTCCTTTAAATGGCATTAAAATCATAATATTAATTACCATTTATTGAATGCCTATGGAGGGACAGACTAGGTGCTTTACATACATTACATTCTAATCCCCTAGCTGGTCATTCAAAATCTGCATTATTATCCTTATTCTAAAGATAAGGATAAGCAACTTGCCCAAGGCCACACAGCTAGTAAGTCCTCGGGCCAAGGCTCCAGGCTGTTTGTTTCTGCAGCCTTTTCATTTTTCCCTGTAGATAAAGTAATGAATGCAGAAGCAGCTGAGGCAAAACTTGAGTCCACAGTACTCTAAAACTAAGAAAGGTTTTGAAATAGTGGCCTCAGGGAAGGTGCCACAAGAAAGACACTTGTGGTAGAGTGTGAAGACTTGACTTCATTTCTTCCATGATGGCTTTGCCTCAAATCCCAGGGTTTGGCCTTCCCCACTCTGTATTTCATACCCTCTGGCCTGCCAGGACAGAATTGGCTCATTTGGGTTACTCAATCTGTCCCCCCTCATTCAAATGTAGAGTTTGATGTAGAACCAAACTCTCAGAATTCTAGCAGCATCTGGTGACAAGGAAGGAACAGCCAGTCACCACCTGTCAGGGGACGGAAATCGAAGAATGACTGCAGCTGAGCCCACACTGGCCATGCGTCAGCAGTCCCCTTCTCAGACTGCGCTGACCTAGGGTGATCCGGACTCCAGGCTTCTGGGCAAGGATTCCATATAGAGCGTGGGTTTCTCACCAAAATTGAATCAGATTTCACAAGCATGGCCAGAATCCTCATGTGCTCTCGTGCCACTCCCCAGCAGGGATGAGGACACTTGTATGAAAGCAGTTTGCAGCTGTGTCACATGGGACTAGAGGGTTACTGATGAGCTTGGCCTCCGTGATCACCATGATGCCATTCCTCAGTCCCACCTCTGAACCTTTCCACAAACTCCTCTTCTTCCTCGATTGTCCTCCCTCCCAAGCTCCCAGGTTGATGTCTACGCATTCTTCAGGACTTGGCTTAGACATCTCCTCCTCTGGCTTCAGAACCGGATTCAGTGTCTTCCCCTGTGCCCTACCCTGTCTGCTCATCTTGCAGGAGTTGTCACTAATCTGAAAATGACTCTTTCATTTTTCTTTTCTTTCCCAGAAGGCAGTGACTTAGAGACTATATTGCACCTATTTGACCATGTGGACTCTGGAGTCAAAATTATTCCTAAATCCTGACTTCAGAATTTACTTCCTTCTTGGGCGAGGTTAACCTTGGATGGAAGAACTATCTTGAGCTTCATTTTTTGCCTCATAAGACCAAAATAATAATGAAAATGATCTTGTCGAGTTGTCCTGAAGATAACTGCAATAATGAACATAAAGTACTTGAGACAGTGTTTTGGAAAAATGTGTAGCAAAAAATGCAGATACTCTATTCATCATACCACATATCTTATTACTGTACCTGCTTAATCAATATATTTAGAATACAGATTATATTAGAGAGTGTGAAAAAACCCCAGCAATTGACCACATTTAACACATAGTTCCACCCCTGCATCTTAGAGGGGTCTCAGGTCATTTGTTGTTTTTTTCTGTGCTACTGAGTATGGGTGATAGTTTTTGTTTAGTGCTGAATGTCCAAGTGCAACTTCAACAGCCCCTCACTTTTTTTCCCTCCAAATTAGCAGGAAAGGGAAGAGCAAAATATAGGGAAGCTGCAGTTGGACATCAGACCCAAAGTCTGTCTAAGTCACAAAGGACATATCAGTGAACCTGCCTTCTTCCCACATGTCAATCAGATCACAAGCAGTCTGGAAATTGCAATTTTTGTTTACTATGTCATTGCTAGTATATTGTCCAGGTCTGGCGCATAGTACACACTTAATAAATATTTCCTGAATGAAGTAGTAGACACACCTGAAAGGTCTGATGAGCCCAGCTTCTCTTAGGAACCATTTAGCCCTGTAATTCACCAATTAGGTCTTGTTTTAATAACAGCTGAAGTAATACAGAAAGGATGTTTTCTTGCAGAATTTGTATTTATTTCACTCTTGAAAGAATCCCTTTTGTTATATTATTTTCAAGACTTAGTTAATATTTTTACATTAACTGTGTTCCATGTACCTCTCTGTGTTCGCCTTTTTGCACTGAAATGACCTCCTATTCAGGCCTGTGCAGCCCGGCATTTCAATCTTATTTGTTCAGTCCCGCACAGACAGGCTGCCTCCTCTGCCTCCAAGCTCAGGCACTGGGCAGGGTGCTGGGAGGACTGAGGCCATTCTCTGGTCCAGCCACAGTCTTCCTTGGAACTGGGAAAGGATCCAAACATGCCTCCAGATACATCATATTTTAAACGTAGATTATGGTCTATTTGGGATTTTGTTTCCAACTGCCGTCTTGGAGAGGCTGGCTTTGCACTGGTCCTTGGATGCTTCTCTGGTGCTCTCTTGTTGAGGTGCATCTCCTCACACCTGTGAGCCATTCCATTGCCCAAAACTGTTACTGCTTCTCTCAACGCCCTGTGAGGGGAGGTTGCATTATCTCAAGAACTCTACTGTATTATCAGGTTGAGCAGTTGTGCAGCCTCCACCTGACTCTTGGCAAGAGGCCAGGGATCCAGCCTTGGTTCGGCTTCTGGATGCTCTGTGGAACTCTAGGTTTGGAGTCAAAAGCTTGGGCTCAGACTTAATTCTGCTGTATTCTAGCTGCACAGCCTTTGGAAAAGCATTTAAACTTATGAGTTCCTTTTACCGGAAAAATGAGATTAAAATCTATCTCACAAGTTTTTTGTGAGGGCTAAAGAATAGTACATATGAAAATGAGTTATAAACAGTAAAGTATGAAAGAAGTGACAAATTATTTATTATAATCTGCAATGATGTTCACAGGATTTGTGTGAATACACTAACCTATCCTATCTTCTAGAAACTCAAAGATGCAGGCCAACAGCACTTAAACTCACTGATAAGTGAGACTTAGTGCTAAAATCCCAAATGAAACAGGTTTTTTTTTCTCCCCTCCAAATTAGCAAGAGAGAGAGGAAAAAAAAACAGAAAAGCTGCAATTGGACATGATAAATGAAAAAAAATATTAAGAAAAAAAGAAAGAGACCTTAATCAATAGCTCTGTTTGGTCTTCCCTGGCTTGTGCTATAGCTGAACTGGAAAGAACAAAGAATGTTCTCTCTCAACAATTCATTCTATAAATGACAATGTACTTCAGCCAACATCCCAATCAACAAACATTTATTGGATGTTTGCTTTGTGGGTAGTATGCTGTTTATCTAGCTGTAGTTTTCCTGTTATCAAATTAAGACTTTTGTACTTCTTAATTCAAAAGCATCAAATTGTCAGTCTTTAAAACTAAAATACAAAATTAAAACACAACTCTAGACACAGAAAAGTGAATAAAACATGATCCCTGTCTTCAAGGCACTTATCATTTAGTTGGGAAGAGAGATCAGTAAACAACTCACTATAGTACAAGAGAAAATAAAACAAACAAAAAATAAAGGAAACTTCCAAGCCACATCATTGTATGTGTAGTAAGAAGGGATAGTGATTGGAGCCCTCAGGAGATAGGAAGGGAGGGTAGAGAGACCACTGCAGAACAACCTGTCCGGGGAGAGATTTAAATGCAGAAGTTCCCATTTTAATAGATGGTCCTCGGTTAGAGATTTTTGATCCATCGTTAAGAAAGCTTCAGATTCTGCTATTCAGGACAGGATGAGGAAGAGAATTCCTAACCAGGAGAATTACTGTCCCTGCCTGGTGATGGAAAGGACGTGCGTGGTAAGGGAGTGGGACATGACAGGAGCATGGACAGAGGGTGGTGTTGAGGTACTTGGAGGCTAATTTGTGGAGTGCTCCCACTACACAAAAGAGAGGAGTAAACTTTATTTTATGAATGATGAGGACCCAAAGAGGATTGGAGGAGGAAGCGTGACAGTTCAAGGGATGGCAACTCTAGTGGCAATTTGAAGACCAGATCTAAGACACAAAATGTCAGTGGTGTGAAATCATGAGAGATGTGTGGATGCCATGGTTGGAGAACAAGATGATGGACAGTAAAGGCAAGAAGAGTGGTGGAGACAGTGGTCCTCATGCTGACCGAGCTGACTGCTGGAACAGACTGGCCAGTCACAGTATCAGCACTTAATTCCTATTTCTTAATTTAGAACCAGCTTGGGCTACAATGTACTTAGCAAAGAAGCATAAAAATATAAATCATCCTGTTCAATTGCCTTCTATGTGAATCAGTAATACTTGGATCTTTAAATCAAGTAATATTTAGGTCAAACAATGAATCCTATAAAGAACAGGGTGTGTTTTCTTATTTACAAACTATTTTCTATTCTTCAAATTCCAATTTAAATCCCACTTGCCCATTGATTGTCCCCATTGCCAAAAAGTAGGATGATCCTCCCTGCCTTCCAGGCTTTTGGAGCAGAGCTCCCGGTGTCGCCCTCAGCTGAAGCCACATCTCCTCTTAGGCCTAGAGAAGGAGACACCAAGTCTACAGTTAGTGCACTCCCCAGGTAGCCATGCATCACTGGTCGTGTCCAATAATCTCCCCTGCAAAATAAGGCCATCAACAGGAAAGTCAGGGCGCCAACCAACACCAAGTCTTGGCAGCCTTGCTGTTACTTCTTCTTCTTTTTTTTTTTTTTGCAGTGCTGGGGATTGAACCCAGGACCTTGTGCTTGTGAGGCAGGCACTCTACCAACTGAGCTATACCCCCAGCCCTTGTTGTTACTTTTTATGGCAAAGAGAGGATTGTAAGTTATGGGTTTGTTTTTTTTTTTTCTTTTTTTGCAGTGCTAGGGATTGAACCCAAGGCCTTATGCATGCAAGGCAAGCACTCTACCAACTGAGCTATATCCCCAGCCCTTGTAAGTTGTTGATAATAATATTTAAACACACTTAGAGCCCATTTAGTGCCACTTAGTAACAGTGGTGGTTATTAGTATCAGAGAGCACAGGAACAGAACAAGGAAGTGCTAGTCCTGCCAGCTGCTGACACTGTGATCTCCAGAAAGTCGCCCTCACCTCAGTCTTCCCATCTGTGAAAGGGAGGTGGCGAAGTCTTGCTTGTGAAGCTGTGAGGAATCGTATGGAAAAACCCACATAAAGTGCCGAGGAGAGACCAACACAGGCAACTCCAAAGCCTTCAATAAACATTAGATATGGAAAGTTGTTTGAAAACAGTACAAAGCTGAACACATGAAGCCATTTGCATTATTAAATATGACTATTCAGTTATAAGTAGTACCATGTTTAGGTAAGGAAGCTAGAGATGACCTGATTCCACTTTTTCTGCATACAATTGACAATATTGTTTTTCTGGGCATACTTCTGTATTGATATTTCTATATTGATAGTCAGATCTTTAATTCCTCTTTTTCTATTAAGGATGTCATAGATCTTAATTGCTTTAAAAATATAAAATATAAAATTCATATGTAATTGTTTTTAAAGATATCCTCCAAAAAGGAATTTTCCCCCCAAGATGTAGGATATTTTTTAATTTTTAAAAAAATCCCTTATTCTCTTTCATGCACAGCTCAGTTGCTAGGATATAGTGCCTATGGATCACCAGACTGCAGATGGGGAGCCCCCAGTCATGTGTCTCTCCTGCCTTATTTACCTGTCAGCGTCTCCTTTAGTCTGGTCAGATGAGCCTGCCTCTCCTGGTTACACCAACCTGATGTGGCCTCCAGGCCAGGTGGGCGAGGCTCTCTCAGGTTTTGTCTGTTACTTCATCTGAAAAATGTAAATGGAGGAGAGTGAGGAGAGTGGGAATTTGGGGGGGAGGAGGAGGGAGAATAAGAGACATCAGCAAAGTAATTGCCCTAAATTACACACTGTCTGCTAAATGGCCATGAGGAATGACTTAAGTGAAAATTGAACTGGGGCGCTAGGGTGCTTCCTGGGCACAGGGACAGGGGGAAGGGACCCACTGGCTCTGTCACTACGGAACAAAAACCACTTCTCTAAAATCCTCAGCGTCCTTCCTCTGAAGTTGTATTGTTTTGAGCTGACTGAGATCTCTGGGGTATAGAAGAGAAGAGGAATTAATGTGACAGACTTAAACCCTCTCTCTGCCGTTAACTCAGGTAAATTGACACCTTTTACGCATCTGAGATATGCATGATAAGACAGAAAAATATTTTTAAAATAATTCAACTTGTACTAAATTCCATTAAGCATTTTCCCCCATTGCATCTGCAAAAGAAAAAAGAAGAGAAAGAAATGCACTTACTTTATAAAACATCTTTTATTTTTGCTCAGAGATCATCTTATCTGTCAAAGCCATGGATTTCTAATTTGACAAAGGAAAATTATGATTGGTCTCCACTCAAGCTAATTCTGAGATAAGGACTTTGGTTTTATAACAAGGGGGAACTCCCTATTCCTAATAAATCCTCCAATAAGAGAATAAGACATGCTAGGGATAGTGGGGTTTCAAGATGGGCAGATCTGGGTTTGAATCTTTACTCAGCTGCTCTGTGTGATCTTGCTCTCTAGGCCTTAGTTACTTGCCTTTAAAATGGGAATAATTGTAATGGAGCCTTAAGAATTAGCTATTATAAATCTCTGAGCTCTGTGTCTGCTCCAACCCATGTGACACATTTAATAAACAATCCTTGCTACCTAAAGGGTGAAGCTGGCATGAATTCAGCTGAGTGAAATAAATCATCATTTTAGAATTTCAAGCGTACTGCAGAATTTTCTTTTTAATGTGAAAACTCATACTTCAATCAGTTTAGGAGAACTTTGAACAACACAGATCTTTACAAGCTGTTCAGTTTTTTAATTTGCTGTAGTTGGAGTTTGAGTTTGGATGATGAGAAAGAGATATTTAGTCAAATGGACAATTTGGGCAGCAGAGTCCTTTGTTTCAGATGATTTGTTTGGATTCCTGGAGAGAGTATCCCATCAAAATTTTCTGACAGCAGCACAAAGCAGGTTCTAATGTTGAAGGAAACTCTCAAGTCAGTCCCTCTAACCAGCACAAAATATTTCAAGGGTAACTAGAAAGTGCCTGATAGGACTCAGACGTTCTGTGACATGCACTTAAAATTCTTCCATTTCTAAATGAGAGCATCATAATATGTAGAAGCAAAGTGCATCAAAAAGAGGAGGGCCCTTTGAGGCTGGCATTGGCAGTGATGTAAGTATTATTCAAAAAATAATTCTCAAAGAAGTAGGTGAGGGGCACCAAGACGGAGACTCTGTATTTGCAAATGAGATTGCAGTAGGAACTTGACCTGCTCAGGTAATTTTACCAAGTTCTAAGTTGCCTACCCAGTAACCCAAGCCTCTTTCTAAATACCTGCAAAGGCTTGCTCACGTGTGCACAGTCAGACACCAGGGGGCTTTCTGCCTGCTAATCGAGATTTAGAAGCATACTGTAGGCCTTGCTCTAACCAGACATTCTGCAGAAAGACCATCAGAGACAGGTTACTTCTGTCCACCCAGAAAGTAAAGGAAGACCGCAGAGGAATCAATAGAAGTAACAATGCCTAGCTACCATTGTCAAAGAAAGACAATAACAATAACAGTTTCTAGCAGGGCATGGTGGTGCACACCTGTAATGCTAGCAAATCAGGCTGAGGCAGAAGGATTGTAAGTTCGAGGCCAGCCTCAGTATCTTGGTGAGACCCCATCTCAAGATAAAAAATAAAAAAGGACTGGGGAAATAGCTCCATGGAAAAGTAGCCCTGGGTTCAATCAGTACCAAGAAAAGAAAAAAAAAGCAGTTCCTTATTCAAGAAGAGCCTGCTATGTGCCAGGTTTACTTGAGCTTGTATGTTATTTTGATTTTTACAACCACTCTGTGAGAAAATTTCTTTTGAGCCCCCCTTTTATTGACAGGGAAGCTAGGTTCAGTTGCCCCATGTCATAGTCATTGGTGAAGATACAATTTGAGCTCAAATATGTTCCTGACTGCAAAGCCTCTGCCCTATATAGACATAAGAATATAACCAATGAGAGGTACCATCAAGGTTCCCTCTGACACCCAGAGTCTCCTTTGTATTGTAAGGTTCAGCTGACCTAAGAGCCACTCCTCACGCCCAGTGGCTCATGAGGCTGAGACAGGAGGATCCCAAGTTCGAAGGCAGCCTTCACAACCTAGCAACACCCTCAGCAACTTAGGGAGACCCTGACTCAAAATAAAAAATAAAAGAGGACTGGGGATGTGGCTCAGTGGTTAAGTGCCCTTGGGTTAAATCTCAGGTACTCCCTCACCACCTCCAATAGAAAAAAAAACTGCTCCTAACTTCAGAGAGATCCTTATCAGACTTTGTTACCTTTTCCTAATTGTTCTGACACTCCACTCCCTTTCTTTGCAAAATACTTGAAAGACAATAAAACTTATTATCCTTTCTCCTTCCTTCCTACATACAATTTTTAAGATATTTAATATTTTTATCTCCTGAAACATTTTTTTTTTAATCCAGAACTAAAGGTACATTAGTTGTAAGCCAAACTGCTGTGATAAAGCATCTGCCACAAATAATAACATAAGTAAGACAGGAATTTCTCTCTTTCTCCTGAGTCCAGAGGACTATGGTTTGTGCCTGGTGGGCTGCCCTGGCATCCTCAAGACCTGTCTCCATGGTTGTCCTGAGTGTGACCACTTCCCAGGGAGGAGGAGGGAAGGAAATAAAAAAGCCTGGCAAGTGTGTTCATGGTTGAGGTGACCAGCAATGACACATAAGGTTTCAGTTCCCATCCTATTGACTCAAATGCAGTCTCGTGGGCCCACCTAGTTGCAAGCCCCTCACTGGACAGTCAAGGGTGCATCTAAAGCAGAATCTTCTATTACTAAACAGACAAGCAGGAGGATGGACACCCCGGGGAAAGTAGCCAATTCTGCCACAGTCTGTTTCCAGTCTGGCCCCCGAGTCTGGTTCTATTACTGAGGCAATGGAAACATTAAATACCAAGACACAAATGAGCTACTTCTAAGCAGTGAGCTCAATGCCAGAATTGTTAACAAACAAGTAAAACTAAGACAATCTTCAAATCAAGTTTGTCCTGTTGGGCTTCTGGGATGTTTTAGACCCCTTTATTGGCAGTATTTTTGTGGTCAGATCTGCATCAGGCCAGTTGGTTAGGTTGCTAGTTAATACAAATAAATCTATCAGAGCAAGTTGTTTATTAAGAGTTGAGAAAGATTATATTTGTTTCCTAATTTGGATAAACATTATATTGATCTCGATACCCATGCCATGAAGTTAGGGTTAGTTTAGAATCCTGTCCAATCTCATTTTGTTTGTTTGTTTGGGGATTGAATCCAGGGGCTTTTGCCACTCAGCTACATTCCCAACCTTTTTCATTTTTTATTTTGAGACAGGGTCTCGGTAAATTGCTTAGGCTAGCCTCAAACCTGTGATCTTGTCTCAGTCTTCCAGGTGACTAGGATTACAGGCATAGCGCCACGACACCTGGCTTCCAATCCCATTTTTAAGCAGATGAGGAAACTGAATTTCAGAGTAGTTAAAGAACTACTCCAAATTATCAGAGTGGTCAATGAAAAAGTATATTGCAAAAGAGTTATATCTGCAATAGTGCCTGTCAGTGCAAATTGAGTAAATGGATGAATGCTTGAATATTGAATTAATGTGATGGTAGAACAGGAAGTCACTGAGAAGACTGTAAGAAAGAAATGTCCATGATTGGTATACAGATGGAGAGATGGCAGGTTTCAAAATCACATGGCAGTCATTAAATTTTCTGAGATTTATCCTTTAAATGGGTCATCCTGAATGAGACACTTGTATTTCGTTTTCCCTGGGAACTGTTTGGGCTTTGCTTATAAACATATCATGATGAGGGCATGCAGGTTTCTCTGCTGAAGCTCTGCTTATTCCAGAATCCAATCAGGTCAGGTCACATACCTTGAAAACCATGAGCAGAGTCTTCAAAAGAAGCCTAGCACAACTCTTTGAAAATGTATTTTTCCTATTATTAAGACAGAGCACTGTCTTGCTGAGCTGTTTTTTCCTATACCTCCCTAAGTGTTTCATGAGTCACCTATGCTCAGCCTGACAGCAGGGCAGCTCAGAAGGTCACAGGCTTCTTCCTGGCTCTAAAAAGCTGCACATTCCTGAAATGAGGGGTATTGTTTTGTTGGAAGAAAGTTTATTAGGTTAAGAGGTACATTAATGAAATCTGTAGTAGTCTATACACAATAAATAGAAAAAGGATAACAAGGAGAAGGAAGTCAAAATACAAAATGAAAGCCATAGAAAGTTGAGTTTCCACACATAAAACTACCAGAAGAAAACCAGAGAAAAATTAATTTGCTTCTTCAGTCCTTAGAGCACTGATTTCCAACCTTGGTTTTGTAACGCTCCAGGGTATCCCCCAATTATCTCAACGAATGTCACAAAACGCTCCAAAGAATTCTCAAGATGAAATTAGTTATATTTCATTTAAAAATAGATGGCTAGTAGTCCTTTTAGAGGAAGGGAATCAAATGAGCATTTGGCTGCCCCCAGCCTGTAAAGGTTGCAAGGTACCAGATCAGAGCTGATGAGAGCTGCACTGCCATTTTGGAATTGAAATCCTAAAGAATGTTCTAGACATTTTTATTCTCAAATCCCTTGAAGTTTTTTTTTTAAATAAAATAATAATAACAATGTTTACTGTGAGTGCCTACCTCACAGATTGACAGTACGGAGGACAGTAATAAAAGTAGGAAAGAATAAGAGGTTGGGAGTCAGATGGTTCTGCCATGGAAACTGACTTGGTCACATAATTGTAAAAGGATCTTAGTTTCTTCCTGTACATAGGAAGAATAATGGTAGCTACTGACTTCTTAAGGGTGTTGTGGCATCAAATGACATAATGTCTATAAAACATGGCACAGTGGCTGCCTCATGTTATCTATTGTAAAGGAACTACCTTTTTCAATTCAGACTTTTGAAATTGAAGACCTTGTGGGTGTAAATTTTCCTTGGTGGTGGTGACAGTGCTGGTCCCAAATGTGAAGAATGGAAATGTCTGCCACCCTTGAGGTCTAGCAGAACCCCCATCCTCACTCCCTAGCTTTCTCACCCACAGCCTGGACAGAAGATGTACAAGCCTGGCTGAGCTGCTTCCTGTTCACTTCCCATGAGTACATCTGGGATAGCAGGCTGCCCATGCCTCAGATGTATTTCTACTGCACTTTGAAAAAGGTACAGAAAAGCATCTGAAGCCAGTGAGCCCCAAGTGTCTGCTGAGACTGAGGCAGCAACAGAGGAAGCATAGGAAGAGCTTTTTCCTGGATAGGAGAGACTCAGAACCTGAGAGCATTAGAAGGGATCTTGGAAGGAAACTTTGAAGCCAACCTTATTTCATTGCCTTCATTAAGGAACAAGGAAATTGAGGTTAGGAGAATGAGATGACTTATCCAAAATCACCCAGCAAATTAGGGGCCACAATTTCCCAGACAGCCATATTGTTCTTCTCTGCCTTGTAGATTATATAAGACTCAACATTAGGGGAAGAATTAAATTTTGCTAATTTTAACAGGCTTTCCTGCCTTGATTTTCACTGAGTCAGACAAATTTCAAATCTCATCCCATTTTCAATGGAAAAAATCAAGTTCCAGGGGAGTAAAGTCTTCCACCTAACAGCACAGAACTTCAAGGAAGTGGGTTTTGTCTTCAGGTGAGTTTTAAAGTCATGGTAAGCAGAAGGCCATAACAAGTCACAGGTGTAAAGATAAATCATAACACAAGCTAAGAATGAAGACCTGACTGGGTAATTAGATATATGTGAAACTCCATTCAGCCTTTATCTGAAATCTTTGCTGAGAAGAGTCCGTGATAGCCATGTCACAGTACATAGAAACCCAAGTCCAGGACAAAAACTGTTAAAGCTATGAATGAGCATTACTAGTAAATTATTTGCTTACAAAAATTTTTATAGTTCTATGAAAATTCATGCTATTTTATGGCAAAGCAATCAATTTTAAAATTATTTAAATGCGTAAATATTTGCCCATCTACCCCACCCCTTAGAATCATGGAATCCAGGATTAAAAAGCGTCATTTAGCGCAACCCCTGTCTCAAAGCAAAATCCCTTCTCCAGCATCCCAGGCAGCCCCCACCTGGCCACACTGAGTAACAAAGCACTATCTGAACATATAACTATCTCCAACGGGAAAGAAAGCACAAAAAGGATCTGGAGAAAGGGAGCATGCATATGCAGCTTCAAAGATGTGTTTTTGCTAAACCAGGGTCTATAGAATAATAACAAAAATTACACTCCCTCTTCAAGTCTACACACCCAGCAGCAATGCTGAGTGTTTTCCTCCCAGATGCTGTTTACCCGTCCGGCCAGACGCCATGATCGCCATGATCGTGGTGGAGTTCTGGTTGTGTTCAGTGCAAATACAGCAGTGTGGGCAAAATAAACAATGGAATGACAGAGGAGAGTGCAAACAAGAAGCACAGCCACACATTTCTGAGTAAAATGCCCCAGGTATGGAAGTGCCTGAGAGGTTAAAAGGTCACATGTCAGCCACCTTTGTCCATTCCCTTTAAAGGGGGAATTGAGACAGGTGTTGGAGCAAATTTACTTTTCAAGCAAGAAGCTGTAGCCTCACTTAGTGGATATTCCATATTAGTCAGGATGTATGCAGGTGATCCAAATTGCTAAAAGGGAACATTTGATTAAATTCAACATGTTACTATGCCTCAGTCACAATAGGACCCAACAGTGTTATTCTTGGTATCATTGAGTGGCTTCCTGATGATCTAAGTGTTTGGTAGTCTTCAATATGTAGCTGAAGGAGACAGTAAGACCTGATAACCAAGGAAGTGCTCAGGTTTATTCTTTAGACCTCTTGAACACCTCTTGAATTTGAATTTTAAAATTTAATTTATTTTTCAACACTCAAAGGTATGTCTAATTTTTAGCAATATCATAGGGAGTAATAAAGCAATGTTTCTGGATTGTATTTAGATCTAGTTTAGAATTCTTGATATTACTGCCGTGAGAATCGGCGGATTCAAAATTTGTCTTCTTGTTCTGTGCCAGATCCTAGCATAGAAATAGGATTAAAATGAGTTTTACTTTTAGAGACTATGGAAAAGGTGGAAATAAAAGGATGAAAATGAAATGACGTTTCTTCCTCTTTCATTTAAAAAAATCACATACTCAAAAGTAGACTATAAATGCATTTGCCATAATACTCCATTTTCCTTTAGACACACAAAATAGTTGTATTATTGTATCGTTTTCATTTATATTTATGAAAGAAAACATAATTGGATTGAAAAAACATTTTCACCATTTCCTAGTGATGATTCTGAGCAAATTATTTAATGACTTTGAGTCTTTAAAATGGAGCTAATGATGTCAATCCTCATAGATTTTGAGACTCTGAAGTACGCGAAGCACCTAGTGTCATATGGGATACAGGTAGATGTTCAATAAATGATAACTATTATTTATGGCCTAATTTATTCTTTAATAACTTTGAGATTAATCCAGTTTCAAGTACAAAGCATTTGGACAATATCACAGATGACTTTTGATCATGAAAATATATCCACAGAGAATTTTTCTAGTGTTTTTTACATTATCGCTTTGCGTTTTTTAATCATGTGACATAGATAAATACATGTTATAAATAAGTTATAAGACATGGTCTCTAACCATCCAAGTTAGAGGATTAGAAATTCACAAGTAACATTGTTTTTTGAGAGTTCTTAATATTAAGATAATTACAACCCTAGTAATAAAATTTTCATTTACTTTATTGCTAAATTTCTGCTCCCCCTTTAGAATAACAGATAATGATTTTAGTGCAGCATTTGTGAGTTTGCTAAAAGTGCAGGGAGGGTAGAATACACAGGTATTGGAGAAGTGAAATTATAAGCATTTAAATGTATCCTGAATGGTATTCATTGGGAGTTTAATCTGAATTCTAGTGTCTCTCTGGGAGCCATTTCTATTCTATGGTCTAATACATTTTTAACAAATGTATTAAAAGTGCTAACATTTTGTTAGCACTTTGTAAATTTGAGTACAGCAGGGGAAATTGCCTTATTTAGCATCATTACTGAGTTACCTAAAAGACACAATGTTAGAAACTAATATTTTTACAGAAGACTGACATTAATGGTTGGTTATACTTCCCTTAAAAGCTTAATAATCCTTGATGAATAAAAAATTCTCATATGAAGAAAAAGTAAGAAAACATTTTAGAAAGTAAACAACAGTTGACAAAGGACTGCTCTTTCCCTGTGGAAAACCCAAAGGGGCCATTTTAAATCACCAATAAACATCTATCCAAGTATTGGTCACAGAAGAGAGTTCAGGTGATGATAGACACATGCTGTGCTGAAGGAAAACAGTAACGTCCTGGCCACACAAGCCAGTATACCACACAAGCTTCTCATACAAGGAAGACAGATGTTGAAATAAAAACTCCGAAGTAAAAAAACAAAAATAATACTGAAGTAAAAAAAGGTAAATGTTGGAAAAGAGTCATAACTTGTTTAATTTTACCATTAAAATTGCAGAGAATGGCAGTTGTGAGTATAATATAATGTGTGTGTTAAAAAAACAATACACTCCGACGTTTGATACTTAAAGGTTTCTGTGTTTGCTTTTTAGTTACATTTTGTGGCTGCTTATTACAGTTTTTGTATTTATGTGTCCTCTGGGCTCTATCAGTACTTTCCTGAAAAAGGATGGTGGTAGTAGTTGCTTTATAAGATTTTAACATTCTCAGAAATCATCATAATTTACTTTCTTTAATGATACCTGAACCATAAGTTTTGGGATGATAAAAGTGACATGTTCCGTGTGGTTATATGAATAATAAATAGTGCCATGTCTCAACAACAGGAATGATTAGATGTTCAAATTGTGGGTTTTGGAACATTATATGAAAAGAAATGCCAGGAAAGGGGTTGGGAGCTGGGCAATGTGGGGCTCTGCTTGCTTTTTCTTACTGGTCATTTTATTGTTTGAGAAGGAATGTAGCTATAGATGGAGACAGGATTAAATAAGACCTCAGCAGTAGGTAGAGAAATCTTTTCCTGTTTAGTTTTTCTTAGAAACCCCTTCACGTCCTGCCTCTCCTGGTCCTTACTCACCTTAGACACCCCTATTCCATGCATGTGTGCGCGTGAGTGCGGCACACACACACACACACACACCCTGGTGTGTCTTAACTTCAGTCTTGCCTCTGTTGCCTGGGGGCTTCTAGGGCAGCCAAGAGAGATCCTAAAGGGTGTGTGAAATTGAAGACAAACATTTTTACTAGGGGTTTACAGCCATAACAAAGTAAACTGTAAGCCCTCCAGGTGTCCTTGATGGGTAGGAACAAAGGCCTGCGGTGAAGCAAAAAGATCCCTGGAGTTTGAATTAGAAGGAGCAGTCTGAGTCCCTGCTCCAAGTTCATGATCTTGGTGAATTCCTACAATCACTTTCTGTTTCTGTCAACTTGGGGGAGCCAGACTAGTCTCTCTGTCTCTCAAAGTCCTTGTTCAGATCTAGGAGTCTATGATCCCAATATTTCCTTAACCCTTTGTATTTTATTGGTTACTGTCCCATGATTTTTTTTTTTTTAAAGAGATGTCTTAAATTCCTAGAAACCAGGGAGTGAAATTTCAAACAGACCCGTAATAATTTTGAGTGATTTCCCCCTCTTCATTTTTAATAACTAAAGGTTAAGAGGGTCAGGGATATAGCTTAGTGATAGAGTGCTTGCCTAGCATCTGCAAGGCCCTAGGTTCAATCCTCAGTACTGGGAAAAATAATTAAAGGTTACCTTTAAGAACAAAATGGTTGGGCACAATGGCACACACCTGTGACACCAGCAACTTGGGAGGCTAAAGCAGGAGGATGGCAGGTTCAAGGCCAGTCTCAGCAACTTAGCAAGATCCTGTCTCATAATGAAAAATAAAAAGGACTGGGGGTATAGCTCAGTGAAAAAATGCCTCTGGGTTCAATCCCCAGTACAAAAACAAAATGAGGAAGAAGAAAGAGAAGGAGAAGAAAACTACAATGACAAAAGGTGCCTTTAGAGTTCTCTTTTATAAAAAACTAAAAATCACTGGTGGTATTTTGGTTCTACATTGGAGCAAGGGAATTCTTATTTATTTGCTTATGACTCTAAGATATAATTCATTTTTCAAATTTAATGGAAAGTCCACATAAGCCATAGAGATTTGATGCACAAACCATTATTAATTATAAAGCTCTGTTGTGCACTGTAGTTTACAAAGCATGCTTATGTGCAGGATCACACTGGCTCACCTCACGCTGTTCCCACTCTATTAGCAAGGTACTTCTCATGCGGTCTGACCAGGGAGGCTGGGACTTGACCCAGGCTGCAGAGACCGCACCAGAACTCAGCTATCTAGTGCTGGTTTCTATGCAAACGTTAACGTGATTACACTGAAGTATTTACTTCAAGGCTGGTGTATATGCCAAGTGGCATTTCACCTGTTTTAAGTCAAGAAGTTTATTTCAGTATTAAACTAAAGCTTAGATTCCTTGAACCTATAAAATGGTTCAAGAACTCTTCATTGGTCAAGTTGAAAGTGTGATGTATCAATCCAGAGGTTTGGAATGCCCTTTGATGAACAATATAGAACACAAGAAATAATTCATAGAAAGAGAAAAGGAGAAAAAGGAATAGAGCACATTTCTTAGAATTCTGGAGCCATTATCTCCTGACTGAAGAATCTGGGTGGCAGGCCTGAAGGGAAATGAACTTGTATTTTAGAGCTATGCAGGCCTGGGGTGGGGAGGGGACCCTGGTTCTGTCTTCCTGGCTCTTACACATTTGGAGCCTCTACTTAGTCATATACTAAAATGGAATCGATATGAATAGTTAACCTGCAAAGTTGTTTGTAAGCAATGAAATTATACAAAGCACCTGTTATGTAGTACTTGACGGAATAAGCAATTCCTAAACAGTAGCTATTGTTCATAAAATTCATTTCCTTTCAAATTGTTGTTTGGTCTATTTTGTGATGTGTTGTACAATTTAATGTAAGAAATCTATTGTAAGGACAGGGTTAGTGAATTTAAATTATCTATGAGATCCCTTGCAACTGAGTCCATAATAAAGATTACAATTTATGTTTTCCAATTTGCTCCACCTATTAGCATGCTGGTTAATGTAGTGAAACAGATACCATTGACTTTGTGCCTATGGTCTGTTATCTGAACATATATGCTCTGCAAGCAGTTTTCAAAAGAGAACCTGCACACACACATAAAGGAAAATGCCAGTCTTTACTGAAAACAGTGCTAGAAGAGGACTCACAGCAATAAGATTAGTAATAATCAGACAGTTAAAGCAACTACTCTATTTCAGGCATTTCAAGCAACCACATGGAAACTTGCCTGCATCCTCATGGCCCTGTGACCATGGCTGGGATGGGTGAGACGTACTGTGTACTGTGTCTGTGCAGCTGAAGTGCCCCCAAAAGTCTGCAAAACTTTTATAAGCAGCAGATGTATCATGGAAAATATGTTGTGATTGGTAAATTAGGACCAGAATCTTTAATTAGTCCTGGGTGACTTTGGACAAGTTGCTGTCTTTCTGGGCCTAGGTTTCCTCAACCAGAAGGGGGAAGGGGGAAAAAAGCTGGAATAATCTCCTTCCACAGGTAGCATTCTATGCCCTGATGTGGTATTCAGTCATTTTTAAAGTTTGCCTGAACCAGTTGCATCCTTATAAGCACAGGCAATTCTATAGGTATAAGCAATGATTTAATTCTTCTTTTTTTTTTTTTTTTTTTTGCTTCCTTAAAACAATATCAATATCTGTTTTTTTGACTAAGAAACAGGGACATCACAATTTTGTGTGGCTATCTCAAGTGACTCATGAGTTCCCTAATTAAGTTTTAATTATTGAAGTTTAGTTGTTGAATCAATCTCTTTCTGATGTTTAAATAGTATTAGAACAATAAAATCCAAGGAGTGGCATAGACTGATCGCATCTGTTCCCCATTAATCAACACTGCAGTTCTCATGAATTCCAGTGATCAGACCCAGAGGAATGAAAGTAAGGTGGGCATCAGAGATCCAATTACCGCATAGTTAAAATGTCTGGATGAGGTTTTTGAACTCTCAACTCAATCCCTTTCCTTCTTCTGAAATGACTCCTAAGGAGAGCAGCATATTAAGGAAAAAAAATCCAGGTATTAGATTGATATTAGAAAGGGGGGAAAAAAACAGCACCAGGCAACAGGGGTAAAAATGTCTCTCTAAATGTGACAGACATGAAAGAAAGTGAAGGAAAGTTAAAAATTACCATAGGGCAGGCAGGACACCTGCTAAAGAACCTTCTGCTGCCAGTCACAGCTGGAAAGAAAAATGAAAGAGATGCAAACAACTGTCCCAGAAGCATGGAATCATTCTTTTGTCTTTTTTTTTTTTTCTTATGAACAGTTACAGTATGCAAAAATTAGGGGGGGATCTCAAAGTATTAGGATGAAAATTTCAGCAGGCCCTGCATAAAAATAGCAGAGGCCTGGAAGTGTGCCTCTTTGAAAACAAGATGTGTTTGGGAGCTCCCGTGCCTTGAGGAAAGTGGTAATTAATGCATAGTGAATGACTTTGAATGAAGGATGAATAGGGGGGCATAACAATGGGTAGGGTTTTTTTTTTTCTTTTCTTTTTCCTTCTTTTTTTTTTTTTTTTCCTTTTTCTTTCTTTTCTTCTTCTTTTTTAGGTTAAAGCATTGAAGAAAGAAAGCTGTTAAAAGATGGCTACTGGGAGGCTATAACTTCAATGCCTATCTTGTGTGGCTTTCCTTTCCAGGCTGTGGTGGGAGTTTGTTTTCTATTGCTCTCCAATCACAATGGAGTTAATTTGCACCAATTTCATTTTTGTGCGTGCGCCTCAATGTTTTCCCTTTCTGCTGGATTTTTTAAAAAATATTATTTTGGCAGGGCCTGGTCCTTTGATGATCCTTTTGAGCAAATGGTTTGCCCAAAGTTCAGATGGAGCTAGCTCCGTCTTCTTTTTCATTTACAACATCAAGAGGATTACAGAGAATAACTTTGTTGCCCAACATCAATGATATATCTTCAGGCTACTAGAAAGGTAGTTCTCAGAAAGTGTGTCTTCTAATAGTTTAGAACCTCCACAGGCTTCAGATAAAACAAGTATTAAATACAGAAAGCTCACAAGGATACCAAGGAAGGTTAAACTCACGCAACCTCCTTCATCTCAAACACCTGAAATATATCTTTTTTTTTTTTTTTTTTTTGACTGTCGAAGTGTGATCATGGTGAAGACAGCAGTAAGATCTTATATAACAGAAGACAGAAAAAGACAGAGAAGGAGTCACGTGGAGATGCACACACATATTAGAGAATACAAAAACAATCTTGTCAAATGGTCATATATTACAAAGAACTCAAGACTAAATATACCTGTAATTTTTTTTTTAAAAAAGATAGTATAACAAAGTGCTTGCAGTGTGATTTTTTTCTCTCTTAGTGAAGCCACCTAACACAAAATTTTGGTTTTAAGGAAATTTTAGGAACTCTCACAATTGTAATAGTTGAGAATGAGCAGAGGGATTCCCACACAGCTCGGGAAATGGGAACATCTGGGCCAGATTCTGGTCACCATTGCAGCTGTGGCTGGACATTTGTATGTGGATGACCCAGGGTAGCCTTCCTAACCTGTCATTTCCTCTGCCCCTTCCCCACAAATTAGCTTTTCTCATCTTGAATTCACAAATTCTATGAACAGTCTTAAGGATACCTAAAAGGGACTGGCCTTGCCACTGTGGTGACTAAAACATCCCAGAGTTTGGTCACCATCTGTGTCATGTAATTGTTTTCTTTCTTTCTTTCTTTCTTTCTTTCTTTCTTTCTTTCTTTCTTTCTTTCTTTCTTCTTTCTTTTTTTCTTTCTTTTTTTTTTTTTTTTTTTTTCTTTCTTTTTTTTAATAGACTCAGTTTTATTGACTGCATAACTAAATACGATTTCCACTCTACACTTTTATGTGGCTTCTCATACAAATCAGTTCAAACCCAGAACAATTTCTTGGTGTGATTATGAACACAGAAGCGTTCTTGGCTGGCTTAAAAATTTGCCTCTGCCTGAGGATGTCCTTTCTACCTGGTCATTTGCCTAAATTCAACAGTGGAAAATCAACTCCTATTTTGTCTCGGGTCCTCAAAGCCCCCACAATGTCAGCAATCTCTGAGTTGGAAATTTCTGTCAACTGGGATGAAGAAGTATCTGAGAGAGAGAGAATCACTGGAAACAGGATGCAAAGAGCCCAGAGAAGATGAGCTGGAACATCACTTGGCACCTTCTCCCGGTTGCATCCTTTCCTCCTCAGTCTCAACGGGGCCTCCCTGACAGAGTCACTTACCATCCCTTTTCTCACCTGCTTTCACATTTCTAAACAGGCTTTCAGAATTACCACACAGTGTGAGGATGATATTCCAGGTCATCCTCAGACCATCACTAAAATGACTACAAGCGTGAGCTTGCTTGGGTCCCTACCCCTCGAAAACCTTTTAGCTTCACTTTTGTCTTCTAAGATCTATCAACTTTTCATGGGGCATTCAGGGACCCCCGGATCTGCTGTAAACTGCCTGTGGACCTCAGCCCATGCTGCTTTCCCACCGGTTCCCTGAATTTTAACCACACTGAAATATTCAATTTTCCTTTCTGGGGTACTGGGCAGGGGGTACTGGGGATGGAACCCAGGGGTGTTTTACTACTGAGCCACAACCCCAGGTCTTTTATATTTTTTATTTTGGGATAAGGTCTTGCTAAGTTGCAAAGAATCTCTCTATATTGCCCAGGCTTCAATCCTCCTGCCTCAGCCTCCTGAGTTTCTGGAACTGTAGGCCTCAGACATGGAACCCAGCAAGTACTTAATTTTCTGAACATAAGGTGCCAATAAACCTTTAAGCCTTCGATCATGCTGTTTCCAAGGTGCCTTCTCCCCTCCCCTAGCCTAACTGCCCAATAAGTTCCTAGTAAATGTCCTTCTACTTGAGGCACTATTTAAAAGGATATTACCCTGCTTTGATGAGATAGAGGGAAATGGGGCAGTTTCTTGTCCTCTGGGGAGTGGAGATTATTATAGACTTTACAGAGAAGAGCATGGTCATTTCTATCCAAAGTCTGGAAATGTGTGGCATTGTAAGACAGAATTACACTTCTAGTATAATTCTTGTCCCTCAAGGTATGGGACAAACATTTACCAAGAAGGATGTTCATCATGGCGTTATATGCAACCACAAAAAATTTACAATTACTTTCATGGCCCTAAACGGGGACTTAATTAAATACATGATATATCCTAAAATGAAATAATATTTAGCCATTTCAAGTAATTTTGCAAACTGATGTTTAATAATGCAGTATCCTCAAGAAATTATTGAGTAACAGAAAATGTTTCTGAGAAGCATAGGTATTATGATAATTTGATCTCCTTCTCTCTCTCCCTCTCTCACCTATGGGGGGAAAAAAAAACTGGAAAGAAATGCACCAAATTGTTCATAGAGTCTGTCTCTGGGATTATGGATGATAGCTCTTTTCTATTTCCAAGAAAAAATGGACATGGTTATCAATGCACAAAAAGACATGGAAAACCTTTATATGCACATTGCTAAGTGAAAGAAGCCAGTCTGAAAAAGCTACATGTGATATGATTCCAACTCTACAACATTCTGGAGGAGGCAAAACTATGGAGACAGTAAAAAGATGAGTGGTTAGCAGAAATTCAGGGAAAGGGAGGGAGGAACAAAGAGTGGAGTACTGGAGGTTTCTTCAGGCCTTGAAGCTATGCTATAACGATAGACATATGACCCCATGTGATAGTCCAAACTGGTAGAACTGTATGTCACAAAGAGAGACCTCCAGTGTAAACTATAGACTTTGAAATAATAATGTATTAATCAATACTGATTCATTGGCTGTAAAAATGTATCACATTGATGCAAGATGTTAATAATAGAGGAAACCACAGTGTTGAGGGGGAAGCAGGAACTGCAGGGCAGCTCTCTGTGCTCACTTTTCTGTAAACCAGAAACTTCTCTAAAAAAGTTTCTGGGGTACTGCGCAGGGAGTACTGGGGATGGAACCCAGGGGTGTTTTACTACTGGACCACAACCCCAGGCCTTTTTATTTTTTGTTTTGGGATAATTTAACACAAAAGAGAACATAATTTTTTTTTTTTTTTTGTACTGGGATTGAACCCAGAGATGCTCTTAATCACTGAGCAACATCCCCAGGTCTTTTTATTTTTTATGTTGAAACAGGGTCTCACTAAGTCTCTTAGGGCCTCCCTAAATTGCTGAGGCTGGCTTTGAACTTGCAATCCTCCTGTGTCAACCTCCCCAGCTGCTGGGATTACCGGCATGCACCACTGCACCTGGCAATACACTTTTATGATAAGAAGAAAAGCATTCTCAAAATAATTCCTAACATACCTTCAGACTCATTTTAAGTACACACTCCTCCATTTAGCTTTCCCTTATCTCTCATGTGCAGTTCACTGCTCAGGGCTAGGAATTGTACTGTTCCTGAGGGCAGGAACTGTGCACGTTCTTGTCCCCTGGTTATCAGAACAGTGGCTATCACAGTAAAGATTTGGGAAATGCTGAGACACAGGCATGCACACACACAAATACACAGAGAAATCAAAAATGAATATATGTACATAACAAAATACACATGCCGTGAATGTTAACCATGTTGATTTCTCAAGTTTAGGAAATATTAATTCAGCCTTGGAAAGAACTACTGATTTTCTTGTGCAGGATTCACGGTGACTTAGGGCATTCAAGGGAAAAAAGATCATCCTTATGGTTGATCTTTCTCACAGTATCTCTATCAAGTGATACCAGCTGAAAATGTCCATACTTTAAAGCTTGGAGAATCACCAATATCTTGCCAAAGATATGGTTCTTTTTTTTTTTTTTTTTTTTAATCAGCCTAAGCTTTTTGTACTGTCATGAGCAGCTTTTGTTTCCCTCATTTTTCTCTTAAATATATAATTTAATGCTTTCAACATGCATGGAAATAATAAAAATAATTTAGCCTCCTAGAAGTATTTGAAATGTTGCAATTTAGGAGATTAAAAAGTCACATCTTTATTCTTTTTCAATTCCAGTAGCACTGTGTAAATACTCTTTGACCCCCTCATGTTACTTCTAAAAGTTATACATATAAAGAATAAGAGTTTTATAGGAAAGAGTAGCAACAGGAGACATAACCAAGGAAACAAATTTTCATTGGGGCTTTAAAAAAGGAATATCTAGTATGTACCATGGTTCTTTTATCATTTTGTTTCAAGAAGAAAAGGTGTTTCATTAAATGCATTCTTCCTCTGGTTCCTTCTATTACAATTAATGTATTGCTTTTAAGCCTAAGGTAGATATCAAGGACTATAAAGATGGTCCAGTATTTTGGACTCTTCTCATTATTTTGCTTCTAGTAGCACTTTAAGTCTCTGGTGTCTTAGCTCTACTGAGACCTGGCATTTCTTTGTGTGGGAGAGGCAATTTAATCCATTTTTTACTGTCTGCAAACAGACTTTCAAACAAAACTCCAACTCTTTGAATGTGCCCCAAGGATTCCACCAAACCTGTAATCCTCCACTCTTCTGGAGCTGCGGAGGGTGGCGACAGGAATAGAGCTGGCACCAACTAGGGAGTCTCATTAGTGTTTGTGATTTTGATTTTTGTTACCACTCTGCTCTGTGACCGTTTCAAAGTTGGAGCAATAACCATCCTCACATCCCGCTGCACCCTCTCCCAGCTCCTCAGAATCCACGCCACAGGGGGTGTCACCAGATGTGCTTTCCCTCACAGAGCCAGGGGGCGTCTGATCTTAAAGAGATGAGTGTTCAGCATTTGGATGTCGGCAGCTCGAGTGGGCTGCAGCATGGATGCAGCTCCACCATGGATGTCATCCAAAGTTCTAGATGGTTCTAGATGACTACTTCTGGGCGGCCAGATGTTGGGGCATGCCAAGCCCACAGGCCAAGTGTGAACATAGATGGACTGGGAAGGAGAGATGAAAGAAAAAATGATTCTTGTGTCTTTCTCTGTGGGAAAGTTTCACTGAATGGTTGGGGAAATAGTCAATTCTAATGATAGTCCTTTGAAAAGAACAAGATCAGGAAAGTGCAAGAAAGAGCGTGGAACAGGTGGCTGCCATGTTCTGGGAAAGCAATTTCACTCAGTCTTTCGCCTGTCCAGACACTGGTTTTCCATTTTACAGGTAACACAACCAAGGTTTAGGAAGATCAAGTGGCTTCAGCAACTTTTCCAGATCAGGACTGTCTGATTTCAAAATGCCTGCTCTTGGCACGGGCTGGCTCTTAGTAGAAACTTTCAAGGATCTACTTCAAAAAACTCTGAAATGTCTGTCTTACCTCCCCCAAGCTATTGCACACCCTCCTCTTTTCTGTTGAGTTTGTGATTAACTGTTAGTTTCAACTGTAAGTAAAGTTTTAAAAATTTTTTAAATGTAAATATTTAGGGGTGGAATTTAATCCTTTGATGAGTTTGTGGGAACCAGTACTCGGAAGGTGTATTTGAATTTGTGTGTTGAGATGTTTCTTGTCTCCATTTATTGAAAAAAGAAAAATGTATAATGAAAGCTTTGCTGGAACACATCCTTCCATCCCACTCGACTCTTTTGGAAGAAGTATCAAACTCCCATTTGTTAATGCTTAGGTTTAGTTGGGTGAGATTGACCTTTTTACCATTGCCACCTCTAGCACCTGCATGTTCCCTTAAACCTGGACAGGAAAGGACTCTTAACACCGCGGGAAGAGCAGAGCAGCGGCTACCTCTTGGTCTAAATCCTGTTGAGTCTTCAAACAGTAACTTATCTCTCTAAACTGCACCCGGATGTATTAATGTGAGAATACAATGGCACTTTTCACCTGCTCTTTTTATTCATTTTATTTATTTATCAGTGGAAGGGTCATGTGGGTGAATCTATGTACTGACACAAAAACATGTTTTTCACAATCAGACAGGAACACTTAGGACATTTAGTGGATGTGGTGAAGCTGGTCTGAATGACACTTCTTTTCCATGTCTGTAAAATAAGAGATAAATGTGTTTTAGCGATGCCGCAGGATTGAGAGACATAAATACAGAAAATTGCTTCTCTATCATTCATGATTCAGATCAGAGGAACTCATCTATGCATCCGTTAAGATTCAGGTGCACAGAAGTAACTGAGGTCAGATTCTAAGCCTTTGAAAAGAATGAGACCGGGTCTCTGCAAATAGTAACACAACCATGAAAAAGTCTGTGCTACTAAGCCCAAGCAGCCTCTGTCTATATTTCCAAAGTGCTCATATTAGCCAGTTTCAATTCCTTTCCTTGGGTTTTAAGTCCTTTCACATTTCACATCAGTTCTTTCCAGGAGAGTTAAGTGTGGGTGAATTGTTCACATCTATTATGGGCGTATACGTGAGGTTTCTTTAGGGCAGGTACATACTATTACAACTTTCCAGAATTCTCTCTCATATATAGGAATGACAATCCTAACACTTAGTGAGTGGTTACTATGTGCAACCATCCATTCAGCATGGACCATCTTAATGCATCCTCAGTCCTATTTTACAGATGGGGCAACTGAGGCACAGGGAGGCTAAGGAACATGCTTTTGCTTTGCTGCCTAAGATTACGAGATGACAAATGGTAGAGTTGTGGTCCAAATACAGGAAGTTTAAACCCAAGCCTAGACCTTGCCACTTCACTGTATAACAATGGTTATAAAATTTAAAGATAAAGGTAAATTAATGAATTAGAGGATATAACAGTATGTATTTAGGACAAGGACCCTGTTCCTTAAACTTCTCCTGTTTTCTTCTTTAAAATTTTTTTAAAAATATATATTTTTATTGTTTTCTCCATTTGAAGAGGCATTACCCTTACAGGCAACTAATTCAAAGATCAGGAATTTGGCAGGAGCATCACAGCCTGCAAGCAACCGAGAGGGGGATTGTGTCCCAAATTAGGAAATTGCAGTTCCACTCCTCTGCTCCATTTCTTCCTTGTTATCAGTTCTCCAGGAAAAAACCAGAGTCGGGGGAAGGGACTCTGCATGGGAGATGGCGCTTTGTCTTGCCTTTAGTGATATTGTCTACTGTATTCAAAATCCTAAGTTGCACAATTATTTTTATATTAATAAATCTTGCATCAATAGCTTTCCACCTAGACAGGGCACATTTTACCATTTTTAATACAAATTTCTCAAAAAACCATAGCTCCTGAAGATGCTCACAAAGGACTCAGCACTGGACTTCCTAATCGCTGTAAGTCACCACTGTTTCAAACCTGGATCTTAATATTCTACCCTAAGTTACACCGGAGACTACAGGACAGAAAATGAAATTATGGTTGTTTCATCATGGGAACAGATCCATGATTTAAAAAATCGGTGATCTGTGCTTAACACAAGTTCCAAAAAATAGAGGCAACAACATGAACTGTTATTCATCGCGCTTTGTTACTGAATTATTTGGGAATATTTGACTCATTCAATGAGAAAAGTTAGGCCATTTGAGTGCAGGTTACAAGTGGGAAGACTGTCAGGGCGGCTTTCCCTGGCGATATACGTTAATGAGATGGCATTGAGAGAAGATGGTTAGAGGAACAAAGTCAGGTTTGTTATGAGGCCTTCAGTAACCCAAGAAGCCGCAGTGCTCGGGGGCAGAGGCTGTGGAGAGGGTAATTGCAGGCAGTCCCAATCACACACACCCACGACACAGAAACAACTGGCTATTGACAGCCCCTCCCGTGGCGGGGCGGAGGGGCAGGGAGGAAGGAACCGGCAGACAACTCAGAAATGATTTCTGGTTGCCTTTCTGGTTGCATTGTATGTGTCTCTTGCTAGGGGAAAAATCAGAAAAAAAACATACAAGAACCAGGAGAATACAGGGAAGAAGGTTTCACCAGCCAGAGCTGTGCAGGGAAAAGGCAAAGAAATGAGTGAATCCCCTTTCAACTCCATTGACTTAACCTAAGTCATGAAAAGTTTCCATTGGGTCTAGATATTTCTACCGGAATAATTTGAAGGTTTGTAAGTTGAAGAGAGACCTGTCATCCAGGGGAAGGATCTCCATGGTGGTGGATGAAGAATCCTCGGGGTTACTGGTAGATCACAAATCTGCTCAAATATCTGTGGTGAGAATTCTCTAAATTAAGCCAGTACCTTCGAGGCCATGGGACTTGTGGACTCCAGCGCCATTGTGGCTGGCTGGTTTTTCACTTCCTCCCAGACACCCTGAGAAGGATGGCATTAAAACTCCAAAGTCATATTGCATTACAAAAGAGATCAAGATGAAACAGTGGGAGTCCAGGAGCTAAAAGATGGACCAGCGGTGTGAAGTGACCATCTTTCAGGTAGAACCCATTAGCATGCTTGAGTCAAAGGGAGAGAGAGTAGCAGGAGAAACCGAAGAGGTGCTTTCAACAGCACTGGGCCAGGGTCATTAAGTGGCAACTGCTATTGAGGAAAAAGTTCGATAGCAAGACACTGAGCAGGAAAAGTTGGAATTGTTCCACTGGCAAGAATACTCCAGAAATAGGATAAAGTTGCAATACTTATTAGGACTTAAATGGAGATAACGAGGAATAATTTTGATGAGCACAATCATACGTGATTGATTTTTTTTTTTAAAACAAAATCCTCTGATCTTGATTACACAGTTTGATATATAAACCACCTTCCCTTTTTAGAAAGATTAACCCCTCTGAATAAATTCAGCTCATGTTTCAAATTAAGTTACAATGCCAGATTGAACTCAAATTAAACATAAAAATAACAAATTTTTGCTCTTGGTACTCAGGGACAGTAGTGTATTTGTATTTTTTATTGTTATTTCTCCAGTGTGCTTGGTATGGTGTCTTTCACCTAGCAGGTGATAAGTAAATCCATTGATTCCCTTAATTGAATTGGTACTTCTGATTCCTCTTTAAATATCCAATCATTGAAGCCGTAATTTACACTGTTGTCCTGATCTGACCAACCCTTTTGTTTGCTAGATTTCATAGACATTTTACATCTCTTAATTTAATTACTTTCTCCCAGAATTTTATGTTTTTCCTCCCTTTCCTCCTCCTCTTCCTCCCTCTCCTCCTGTCCACGCACCCCCCCCCCCCACTCCTCCTCCTTATTCTTAGGGTGTCTCTTTGGTTCTTCTTGTGTACCTCCGTGACCACCCCCCTTTTGGTTTCCTTTGAAGTTCTGCCTCTCCCAAACCCTTTAGATGCCTTTATTCTTTGGTAACCCGTATTCTCCAATGAATTCCAAATCTGTACCTCCAACACAGAGTGGCTCAACAACCTCCTAGAAACCCTTGACTTGCTGTCCCAGGGTGATTCAACACCGACTTTTCACACCTTTCCCCACCAAACCTCTTTCATTTCTGCCCCCATGAAAGGCCTGACTTTTATCCAAGTAGCCAAGGCTGGAACTTAGCTGCCATCTTGGATTTTTCTCCCCCTGCTCCCTGTTGTTCAGTCACTAGTTCTCCTAGATGTCTTCTCAGCACCACCACTTCTCCCAGAGTCCAGTCTCTCACCATATCTCTCCAAACAACTGAAATACTGCCCTTTTGTTTAGTTCAACCTACAATTTTCTATCTCTAATCTAGCCTCAACTCTGCCTCCAAAACAATTTCTCTAAAATGAAATCAGAGCTTCGACCATCAGAAAGGACATTACTGCATTGCCCAGAGAAACCCAGGGCATCATGTGAACTTCAAATCAAGCTACTGGATGGAGTTTGCTATTCTAGGAGCCAAGGTCACTCCTGATTCCCACTTCTTTCCCCCCAGGCAAACCAGTTTGAATTGGGGTTTTTGTCATTGACGACCAAGATACTTAAGTCAATTATCACTGTACATACAGAATAAAAATCAAACTCTCTCCCCTGGTAGTTCAGCCTTGCTCTTGTCTTTCACACCCAGCTTCAGTGCCCCCAGCCCAGCACACGCGTATGCTTCTACAATCCAGATCTCTCCCCTCATTCAAAATCCCATCCCTTCTTCAAGCCTCCTGTACAAATCCTCCTTTGAATCCTTCAGACTGAAGCAGCCTTGTTAAGATGGCCTGCACCCAGTAGGACCACTTAGAAAGGCAGCCCAATCAATGGATGGTGACATCCTGAAATGAATTGCTGAAGACCTTCAACAGCATTTGCATGAAAGGTGCCACAAATGAGTTCAGGAGAGACTTTCCTTACTGTCAGGAGACACTCTGAGCTCTCAGGAACTCTGCTTCCTCCCATCCTTCTAAGCACAGGATGAATGGAGCAGCGTTCTGAAGTGAGAAGACCCTTGGTAAACATGAGGTCAAAAAGAAATCTGTGACTCTATGACAATGAAACCAGGAGAGGGTGGGAGGAAGAGCATCCTGTCTTACACAGTCCTGCGAGCCAGTGTTTCTGTTTGCTATCAGAGAGGAAATGTATGTACAGAACACACCACTTAGTGTGACAATTAGTGACTTCTCTTCATTTCCTCCATTTCATCGCTCGTACTAATTTATTTGATTCCCACACTGGTACTTTTGAGAAAAAGTCATTTCAGGATGCAGTTTAAATGCATCTTTTGCACACTGAAGCTGATGTTCTATCTCCCGGGTTCACACATCTGCAATCTTTGTAATAGGAAGGTGGGGCAGGAGGGTGGCACTTGGATTAAGCACCTGCCCAGTTGGTCAGATCCTTTGCCTGTACTGTTTAGTTTAATCCACACAACACTGTTAGTATCGTCTGGGTGGGTATTGGTAGAGGGAAACCTCTTATTCTTTCCAGAATGGTCCCCAGACAGGTCAGATCTCATTGAGTTTTCACAGCATGAAGAGAGAGAAGAGTGCAGTGGTTAAGAACTTCATCTGAAAGTGGATGAGACAAACATCATTACCCTATGTACATGTATGATTGCACAAATGGTGTGGCTCTACATGGTGCACAACCAGAGAAATGAAAAGCTGTACTCCATTTGTGTACAATGAATCAAAATGCATTCTGCTGTCATGTACAACTAAATAGAACAAACAATAATTTTAAAAAAAGAACTTCATTCAAGGGTGGAATGATGGGTTAAATCTCAGCTCCACCCTTAAACAGCTGTGTGACTGTGGGTGAGTTGCTTAAGCACTCTGGGTCTTGGTTTTGTAAGATGAGAGTATTAGTAGTACCCACATCACAGGGTTATCCTGATGATTAACTGAATTGATATTTGAAAGGGGCTTAGAAGAGATCATGGCACTTGGTAAATGATACATTTTTTTTTAACAAAATAAATGTTTCCCACACATCATCTCTCATCTTTGCAATAGCATAGCAAGGCAAACCCCTCAATTCAGCCAGCATTTAAACCCAAGATTTACAGGTCAGTGTTATAAAAATATCATCAAACCCAATAAACTCTTTGAGGTTGACAGTCTTTGCAGATCCCAAGAGGGTAAGCAAGGATAACCACGAGCCCTTAGGAAGAACTTCTAGGAGTGCCAGCCATCAGTGGTATTCCTTGCACTCCCTAAAAATTAAAAACATGAAAAACCCAAGTATCTTCTGAAAGAATCTAACTTGGGAAGAGAGACATTGAGAAGGAGAAAGTCACCCAAGGTTATTTTGATGGTGGATCATCTGTGTGCGTGCACTAAGGATCTTGTACCAAGGGTGCTGTAGCCTTTTCCAGGCTTCCCAGAAAAGAGTTGGCATTCAGCTGGTGACGTCTTCCCTGGGCAGGAAATCTGCTGTTAACAGACCTCCTCCCCCATCTTATCGACAAAGGAAAAGGAACCTGGAGAGATGTAGTGGTTTGCTCAGTATCACATACTGTTGCAGGTCAAGGGTGTGACCCGGGACTAGGGGTGAAGGTGTGTGTGTCAGGGCAGTGAACAGAGGTTGATCGAACATCACGTGTAACTTTTGCCAACCATTTCCCCAAAGTTAAGACTTTCCTGTAAGCCAGTCCTTATGAAAATAAAACTACCATTCGTACCTTGACATACCTAGGTATCTGAGAGCTAATAAAAAGCAACATGATGAAAAGAAATTTCACCCAATAGGATTGTCTGGGAAGAGAGGAAAAAACATCCAGCATTTCACTTCAGGAAGCCTTGGTGACAGGTATGGCGATGACTCACGCTCAGTGCCAAGACAAATATGAAGAATGACCAGCAAGTAATGCTGGGCAAAATCTTGGTAGTGAGAAAAGGCATGGGTAACTGCAGACTTCGTCACGGAGCTACAAAAACAAACTGGTCCCGCAGGTCCTGGTACCTGGGCAATCCTTCAGTCCACCTCGATGTACTCCGCACTCCAAAGAGCTCCACCAGGACATGAACACGTGTTCCTCTCCTCCTGGTGGGTCTCAGACAGTCTGGAAAATGAACACATCCGTTTATGCCCGTCTTTCAATATCAACAGTGCTGTTATCTGATAATTGTGTGTCATTTTGTCTGGAAGAATTGGAGGAGACTTTCTGCTTCAGTTGCTGAAGTGGCCCACTTTCAGCGGATATCAGGTATAAATAAGTTCTATTACTTACAACAAGATGCAGGCTTTGTTTAGCTACAAAGAAGCACAGGGAAATTCTAATTTCAGTCTGAGTCTACCAAAGAGGACACAGCAGATCATATTGTCTCCACAATGTCATTAGCCAGTTTATTTCACAGGTTATCATGACACTGGAAAGACTTTCCATAAAAATCAGGGGTCTTATTTTTTGGAGTTCTATGGAGTTATGGCAGATGACTCCACATACAGGTGCTTGCAAAGGACAGGGAGTAGACAAAGCATATTTGCCACAGCCAGATGGGAGGAGTGCTCCTTTGGTCCCCAGTGTGTTCCTGGGAGGTCAAGGAGACCACTTTTGACAGCAGCATGATAGAAAGGGGAAAGCACCCGAAAGTGGGGCTGATGTCCTGGCTCTGATGCCCTTAGCTGACTGACCCTGGGCAGGTCACTCAATCTCTCTGTCAAGACTTAATTTGTTCATCTGCAAATGAAGCTGTGTAATCAATTACCCAGTTTTTTTGTTTTGTTTTGTTTTTTTGCTTGTTTTTTTTTTGAGAGCCCCAATAAGAAATATATGTGTAACATGCATAGCCAACCCCATGAGGGACACCTACTATGTGTTTTATGAAAATCAGACGAATGCAAATCTAAAGATGCTTTATTTGTATTTTGAACTTGGTACCACCTAATAAGCACTCTAAGTTGTCCTACCTTTGGGTCCTTTCTGGGTTGTGAATTATTTGTAATCAAAGTCAACAGTTGGTTTCACTTGGCAAAAGACTTGGTTCTGTTAATGTTAATGGTCACCTCCAAATTTAATTGGTGTGTGAATTCAGACTGTGATACATCAAATAGTCTAAAAGAAGCTACCTTGTTTGCACTTAGT
Source organism: Glaucomys volans (assembly GCA_020662805.1). Classification (NCBI taxonomy): domain Eukaryota; kingdom Metazoa; phylum Chordata; class Mammalia; order Rodentia; family Sciuridae; genus Glaucomys; species Glaucomys volans. The sequence goes on from JAJEJO010003004.1 coordinate 64,716, forward strand.
TAAATTATAACATTACTTTATCATTAGAAAATATTAAGGGAGAGACTAAATTATTCTGTTACTTTCACAGAAACATTAAAATATCTAATACTAAGTCCTTTAAAACTGAGTGTACATTTTCCCTTATTATATTTTTAAATAAGTATTTTGATGAATAAAGAATTTTTTTTAATTTAAATGTCAAAGATTTTTAATTGAATAGAATAAAGAATTTTTAAGAAGTTAAAGTAATACATCAGTGCACCTAAGTAAAAAATAGATCCTACATTTATTCTCTATCTCCCAATCCTCTTCATTAAAAGCAAACATTACTGGGTGTGTTCATTATTCGAAATCTTTTTCTATGCATGCACAAACCAGTAGATTACATAGATATTTTAACATAAAAAATGAAATTATATCAAACATTGTTTCACGATTTCCTCTTCTTCATGTGATAACACACTGTGGGCATTTGCATGGATCTTTGTCTCTTAGCAGTGACTGTGCAGAAGTCACTAGGAAGAACTAGAAGAGACCCCCACTTGAGTCCAGCTTCCATTATGAGACATGCAATAAATTCCTACAAATTTTAAAAATAGGAGCATCCATCTAATCAGACAGAGTGAGCATAAACTCGTCAACTGGAAAACAG
>JAJEJO010003004.1:65749-99109 GCA_020662805.1 Glaucomys volans
GAGGGAGGGAGGGAGGGAGGGAGGGAGGGAGGGAGAAAGGGAGGATAAAGAAAATGGTTAATGTTTCCAAAAAAAAAAAAAATTGTTTTCTAAATAGCTACCATATCCCAGGCTCAGGGCTGGCCCAAGTTCTTGCCACAATCCTGAGAAGCAGGTACAATTGCCTTGGATTTACAAATAAGTCTGAGGTTTCAGACAAAACAACTAATGAAAATCAGGGCCAGCATAAAAACCCTAATCTCTAAATCTAAGTTCCCGACTCCTTTAATGGTATCAGGGTGGGATGCCACACAAGCAAAGCACCTATTTCTTTTTTCACTAGAGCTTTATAGTTATAGGTAGTACTTGGGTCTATCCTAACAAACTCACACATGCATGGAAACTGATTTCAGTTCATGATCCCCCCTTTCCCTCTCCCTTTTCCCTCCCATCCTCCCTCCACTCCCTTCTTCTTCCTCTATTCTACTAGACTTCCTTTCACTTGTCTACTAATTTATATTTGATTGGTTCTTTATGTTATCTTATTCTCCTCCCCCCCTTTCCTTTATTTTATACTAGCTTCTGCATATGAGAGAAAACATTCAACCTTTGATTTTCTGAGTTTGGCTGATTTCACTTAGCGTGATTTTCTCCATTTCCATCTATTTACCAGCAAATGACAATTTCATTCTTTTCTATGGCTGAGTAATATTCCATTGTGTATATGTGCCACATTTTCTTTATCTAGTCATCTGTTGAAGGGCACCTACATTGGTTCCATAGCTTAGCTATTATGAATTGAACTGCTACAAACATTGATGTGGCTACATCACTATAGTATGCTGATTTTAAATCCTTTGGGTATATACCAAGGAGTGGGATAGCTGGGTCAAATGGTGTTCCATTCCAGGTTTTCTGAGGAAATTCCATGTTGCTTTCCAAAGTGGTAGCACCCATTTTCAGTCCCACCAGCAATGTATGAGTGAACCTTTTCCCCACATCCAACATGTATTGTTACTTGTATTCTTGATAATTGCCATTCTGACTGGAGTTAAAATGAAATCTCAGTGTAGTTTTAATTTGCATTTTTCTAATTGCTAGAGGTATAGAACATTTTTTTCATATATTTGTTTACTGATCATACTTCTGTGAAGGGTCTGTTCAGTTCCTTTGCCTATTTATTGATTGGATTATTTGGGATTTTTTGGTGTTAAGGTTTTTGAGTTCTTTATATGTCCTGGAGATTAATGCTTTATCTGAGGTGTAGGTGACAAAGATTTTCTCCCATCTGCAGGCTCTCTCTTCACAATCTTGATTGTTTCCTTTTCTGCAAAGAAGCTTTTTAGTGTGATACCATCCCATTTATTGATTCTTGATTTTACTTCTTACACTTTAGTAGTCTTATAGGGGAATTGGGTTCCTAAGCTGACAGGATAGAGATTTGGGCCTACTTTTTCTCCTAGTAGGCACAGGGTCCCTGGTCTAAAGTCTAGGTCCTTGATCCGCTTTGAATTGAGTGACACACTTGAATTTTAAAAAACAAAAGAAAAAGAATTGATCATGATTTTATGTGTTCATTTATTGGTAGAAGGTAGGGATCTTCCCTCCTTCAACTCCGGGCTGGGACAGAGGAATCTCGGCCATCAAGCCTTCCTGTCAGAACAGCCCGGGAGGTATTTAAACTTCCAGTGAGTCAGAAATATGTGAGTTGAAGTTCCCCTGAACTCCACAGTGAGAAAGTGCTGGTGTCAGCTCTCCTTAAGCTCCCCCTAAGCACTCTGCTGCGGTGATTAATCAGGGGAGTTTGCTCACCAACATGTTGTGCAGGTCGGGCGGGTCCTTGTGCAATGATCTGTGGAGCAGCTCTTGACCCACAGCAGTGACAACGTGATCAACAGTGACATTCACGCAGGAGCTGGGTCTGCTTTCCTCAAGCCTTTATCCCAGACTTGCAGAAAGAGCCTGGAAACCCCAAGACCCTCCAGAAGTGATGATGAGTGAATGAAGGAATGAATGAACAAACTCAAAACCAATTTGGAGATTTGAGTACTGCTCTCTCGCCTGCCGGCTGTGGTCCATGAGCACGTATTCAGCCTCCCTGGCTTTAGCTCATCATCAATGAATTAGGAATGTTGGGCACGGTGACTTCCAAATTTCCTTTCAGCTCTAAGCTCCCTGGCTCGTCTTTCTCTTAATTTCTACTTGATAGGATGTGTTCCCTAAGAATCTCTGTCTGTCTTCTCTCTCTCTTTCTTAAGCAACAATTCCTTAGGGTGATTCTTAAGTCTAACTTTCTTTTAATTCTCTCTTTGTAAATAAATTTATAATGAACATGTCAGTTTCTATCAGAAATATGAGTGAAAAACTTTTAGAACTTAGGAACTAAACTCCATTAACTCTAATGCAAGAATAAGTTTTTTTGGGGGGATCCCAGGTCTAACATAATTCTGCCTGGAATTTTCTTAATAGGAACAATACATTTCATTCTGTAAGGACCACTTAATAGCTTCAATGCAAATACCTTGGAGGAGAAAAATACTGAAAATTCATACTTAAGTATGGTTGACGGATAGTAATTTCTTTACTTAGGTAAGTTTTTATTATGAGATAGTAGGAAGGAGGAGGTAGAAGGGGAGATGGTAAAAAACTCAAGAATACTTAAAGGAGGAAAAGGAAGAAAGACTTATCTCTAAGTCTAGAGATAAGTCAGAAAATAAATGTGACACAAATTCCTAAAAATGGAGTTCTACTGATGAAAAGCAGAGTTCTTTGGGGAAAAAGTGTTTTTTTTGTTTTTTTGGGTTTTTTTTTTTTTTTGCTTTTCCCTTTTTCCTTCCTCCTGTTCATTTTTTTTTCTTTGAAGTTCTCAGTAAATCAACATATAGTATCGAGAGTTACAATTCTGCTTAATAAAAAATTGCACCTTAGAAGAAATAACCCCAAACTTTACCTTCTAGCAACTGCTCATGGCTAAGCTGCTAAATGAATATTCTTTAATAAATTTAACACCAAAACAACAAATAACCCAGTTAATAAATGGGCTAAGGAACTGAACAGACACTTCACAGAGGAAGAAATATAATTGATCAACAAACATATAAAAAAAGTTCATCATCTCTTTCACTTAGAGAAATGCAAATCAAAACTACTTTAAGATTTCATCTCACTCCAGTCAGAACGGCAATCATCAAGAACACAAGCAAAAATAATTGTTGGTGAGGATGTGGGGAAAAGGTACACTCATACATTGCTGGTGGGACTGAAAATGGGTGCAACCACTCTGGAAAGCAGTATGGAGATTCCTCAGAAAACTTGGAATGGAACCACCATCTGACTCAGCTATCCCACTCCTTGGTTTATACCCAAAAGACTTAAAATCAGCACACTACAGTGACACAGCCACATCAATGTTTATAGTAGCTCAATTCACGACACAAAACTATGGTACCAATGTAGGTGCCCTTCAACAGATGAAAGGATAAAGAAAATATTGTACCTATACACAATGCAATATTATTCAGGCTTAAAGAAAAGTGAAATTATAGCATTTTCAAGTAAATGGTTGGAATTGGAGAATATCATGCTAAGTGAAATAAGCCGATCCCCCAAAACCAAAGGCTAAATGTTTTCTCTGATAAGCAGATGCTGATCCATAGTGGGGGGTGGGTAGGGAAGAATGAAAGGAACTTTGGATTGTACAGAGGGAAGTGAGGGGAGGGGGGTGGGTGGAGATGTGAAAGACAATAGATTGAGTCAGACATTATTACCCTATATACATGTATGAAAAAAATAATAAAATAAAGTAAAAACAAATGAATAATATTTAACAGACTAATCTTTTGCCCACTAAGCACACACAGTTGTTCATTATATCCAGTTAACCCTTGGTTTCTAACACTATCCAGTCCATACCTATAAAGAATTTTCTCCATCATATTTAAATTGTCTTTGGTAGAGAACTGATTTGGAGACCAGAGATTTCATTCTTTTCATTTCTAAGAGGTCGTGATGGTAAATTTCATTTGCTTTTTGAGAGGAGAAGGCTTTACGGGTAGACACCCTCCTGGCCTATAACCTTGTTCACTCCCAACTTTTGGAGTTTCACTCACCTTCATATTTTGAAAGTACTCATTCAGATCATCTTCACCTTTGAAAAACCATGTTTAAGGAGTATTTGTTTTCTCATCTGGTACTTTGGCAACAACAAAGGACTATTCTTTTAGAAAGGAAACACGTTCTTCGAGGTATCCCAAATTTTCTATGATTAAATTACAACCAAATAGAACAGAAATAAATTCTAATGGAACTCAAAGCAGCATCCAACATTTTATGAGTGGACATGAATTCATCCATCATCTCTGGGAATAGGAGTAGTATTGCTAAGTTTGAATAGCAAGAAACGAAGTCCATTTAAAAAAACCTGATACATGATAGAAGGCAGAGGTTCAGAACTACCACTAAAAAGCAAACAAGTGAACCTGCAAAATCATGATGTTCTCTATGTCAAGGCTTCTGTTAAAGCCAGCCTCATCTTGATTTCTCAGTAGATACAAAATATATCTTCTGGCTTCATTTGTTCTGATAAAGAAAATTAACAATCTGAATTATTTAACCCATGATTCCTGAATTTTGCAGGACCTCTGGAAGTGGTTTCATAGCTGGTTGAACAGTAGTATCCAAACATTTTGATTAATGCAAATATGCATGGCAATGAAGTAAGTTTCTGTGTCACAGATTCAAAAAATCTTGACAAAGTATATTATTGGGCAGGAATAATTTAATTGCACTTACTAGGAATAAATGTAAAGTCTGATACTCAAGTTTAAAAAAAAGAATTTTTTTCATATATTTGTTGATCAATTATATATCTTCTGTGAAGTGTCTGCTCAGTTCTTTAGCCCATTTATTTAGTGGGTTATTCATTTTATTGGTGTTAAGGTTTTTGAGTTCTTTATATATCCTAGAGATTAGTGTTCTCTCTGATGTGCTTGTGGTAAAGATTTTTCCAATTCTGTAGGCTCTCTCTTCATCTTATTGATTGTTTCCTTTGCTGAGAATCAGCTTTTTAGTTTGAATCCATCCTGTTACTTGATTTTATTTCTTGGTCTTTAGGGGTCTTGTTAAGGAAGACAGGTCCTAAGCCAACGTGATGAAGATTTGGGTCTGCTTTTGGGTCTCTGTCTAATTCCTAGGTCCTTGATCACTTTGATCACTTGATCACTTGGAGTTCAGTTTTGTGCAGGGTGACAGGGATTTAATTTCATTTTGCTGCATATGGATTTCCAGTTTTCCCAGCACCATTTGTTGAAGAGACTATCTTTTCTCCATTGTATGTTTTTGGCACCTTTGCTAGTACAAGATAACTGTATTTATGTGAGTTTGTCTCTGTGTCTTCTATTCTGTACCATTGGTCTACCTGTCTATTTTGGTGTCAATACCATGCCATTTGTGTTACTATAGCTCTGTAGTATAGTTTAAGTTCTGGTATTGTGATAGCTCCTGCTTTACTCTTCTTCCTAAGGATTTCTTTGGCTATTCTGGGTCTCTTATTTTTCCAAATAAATTTCACAATTGCTTTCTCTATTTCCAGGAGGAAAGATATTGGGATTTTAACTGGAATTGCATTGAATCTATATAATGCTTTGGGTAGTATGACCATTTTGACAATATTAATTCTGCCTATCCAAGAGCATGGGAGATCTTTCCATCTTCTAAGGTCTTCTTGAATTTCTTTCTTTAGTGTTCTGTAGCGTTCATTGTAGAGGTCTTTCACCTCTTTTATTAGATTGAATCCCAATATTTTTTCTATTTTGTTTTTGTTTTTTGAGGCTTGTGAATGGGGTAGTTTTCCTGTTTCTCTTTCAGAGGATCCATCACTGATGTATAGAAATGCATTAGTTTTATGGGTGTTGTTTTATATCCTGCTACTTTGCTGAATTCATTTATTAGTTCTAGAAGTTTTCTGGAGGATTTTTTTGATCCTCCAAATATAGAATCATGTCATTGGCAAATCATGAGAGTTTGAGTTCTTCTTTTCCTATTTGTATTCCTTTAATTTCTTTCTTCTGTCTAATTGCTCTGGCTAGAGTTTCAAGGATGATTTTGAATAGGAGTGGAGAAAGAGGGCATCCCTGTCTTGTTTCAGTTTTTGGAGGGAATGCTCTCAACTCCATTTGGAAAATATTGGCCTTGGGCTTAGCATAGACAGGTTTTACATTGTTGAGATATGTTCCTACTATCCCCATTTTCTAGTGTTTTGAACATGAAGGGTGCTACTAATATTTGTCAAATATCTTTCCTGCATCTATTGAGATGATCATCTGATTATTATGTTTAAATCTATTGATGCGATACCTTACATTTATTGATTTCCATATGTTGAACCAACCTTGCATCCCTGGGATGAACCCCACTTGATCATGGTGCACTCTCTTTTAAATATGTTTTTGTATGCAATTTGCTAGAATTTTATTAAGAATTTTTGCATCAATGTTCATCAGGAATATTGGTCTGAAGTTTTCTTTCCTTGATGTGTCTTTGTCTGGTTTTGGTATCAGGATGAAACTAGCTTCATAGAATGAGTTTGGGACAGTTCCCTTATTTTCTATTTCATGGAATACTTTGAGGAGTATTGGTAATAGTTCTTCTTTGAAGGTCGTGTGGAACTCAGCTGAAAATTTGTCTGGTCCTGGACTTTTCTTGTTGGTAGGCTTTTGATGGTATCTTCTATTTCATTGCTTGAAATTAACCTGTTTAAATTTTCTATGTCCTCCTGATTCAGTATGGGTAGTTCATATGTCTCTAGAAATTTGTCAATGTCCTTGAGATTTTCTATTTTGTTGGAGTACAAATTTCATAATGGTGTCTAATTATTTTCTGTATTTCAAAAGTCTCTGTGGTGGTTTGCAAATCAAGACCATTGTAAGATATCATCTCACTCGAATCAAAATGGCAATGATCAGGAATACAAACAATATTAAGTGTTGGTGAGGATGTGGGGAAAAAAGTACACTCATACTTTGCTGGTGGGACTGAAAATTATTGCAACCACTCTGGAAAACAGTATGGAGATTCCTTAGAGAACTTGGAATGGAACCACCATTTGACCCAGCTTTCCCACTCCTTGGTCTATACCCAAAAGACTTAAAATCTGCATACATTAATGTTTGTAGCAGTTCAACTTACAATAGCTAAGCTATGGAACCAAACTTGATGTCCTCCAAAAGATGGATGGATCAAGAAACTGTGGTATTTATACACAGTGGATTCTTATTCGGCCTTAAAGGAGAATAAAATTATGGCATTTGCAGGTAAATGGATGGACTTGAAGAATATCATGCTAAGTGAAACAAGCCAGTCCCAAAAAACCAAAAGCCAAATGTTTTCTCTGATATGTGGATGCTGATCCATAATGTGGGGGAGATGAATGGAGGAACTTTTTTTTAGAGGGAAGTGAGAGGAGGGAAGGGGCGGGGGGTGGGAAAGATGGTGGAATGAGATTGACATCATTACCCTTGGTATTTTTATGATTGCACAAATGGTATGACTACCTCAGGTACAACCAGAGAAATGAAAAATTGTGCTCCATTCATGTAAAATGAATGGAAATGCATTCTGCTGTCAGGTATAACTAATTAGAACAAATAAAATAAAATTTTTTAAAAATAAAAATAAATAGAAAAGAAAAGCAAACATGTACCAGTACAACATGAGAGAGAATATTTTAAAAATGGAAAATTTAGTTAACTTATGTGAATTAGCAGTGTATCATTAATAAATGCAAATTTAGTTAACTTATGTGAATTAGCAGTGTATCAATAATAAATGCAAACTTAGTTTGTATTATTGAAAACATGATATCCAAAGTAAGGGAGGTACTTCCATGTGCAGTAGTGTGGATCAACCTGAAGGTTAGTGTGCAATGTGAAATAAGCCAAGCACAGGAAGAAAAATACTGCATGATGTCACTAACATGTGTCATCCAAAGAAATTCAAATACTTAGAAACAGGAAATAGAGTGTCAGTTACCAGGAGCAAGGAGGGCGAGGAAATGGGAGATGTAAAGGGTGGAAACTCGAAGTTATGCATGATAAATACATCGAGAAACCCAAGGTACCACAGGACTCCAGTTCATAACGTTTATTGTGTGCTGAAAAGGTGCTAAGAGAGTAAATTTTAGGTACTCTTACCACACACACAATTATATGAGGTGGCAAATACATTAATTTTGCTTGACTATAGAAGTCATTTCACTATATGCATATCAAAATATCATGTTGTACACAATATATATATATAAATAATCAAAGAAAAGAGTAACAGTTTCATTCCCTTTTTCACTTAGATATGATCTGGAATATTGCTTCAATTCAGCTGTCTTTTAAAATATGGATTAACTGCTGGCAGGCACCTGTAATGTTGAAGGGTCTCAATTCCGGTCATTTTGGTGCCATTGAAATAAACTGGAAACATCTACCGAAGATCAAGATTTGAGAGAACACATGGGCTGGGGATATAGCTCAGTTGGTAGAGGGCTTCCCTCAAGCACAAGGCCCTGGGTTCAATCCTCAGCACCACTAAAAAAAAAAAAAAAAAAAAAGACTTGAGAAAACACAAGGGAGCTTCCAGCGAAGAGAGTAGTCAGATATCTTGATCAAGGGAAATGTTAGCCATGAACAGCTATTAGACATCATCTGGACTATAGTGCCTGGTTCTGGAAGCAATTTTTTAAATGACCAATTCTCTCACTATGGGAGCATTAGATTCTCATAGAAAAAAAATCAAATACACCTACAAGTGTAAGATGAAATGTAAAAGTATTCCCATCACCGCCCTTCATCCTCATTTTGTTCCTTAGAGAAAACTAATGTAAATGATTCAGTATGCATACTCTAATTTTTTTCTATGCAAATGTAACATGTTATCATATTTTAAAAGTTCAGATGGGATCAAGTTTTCATAGTTTGACTTTCTTTTAATTAAGATGATTGTTTTTCCATATTATCTCTATTTATGATGCCTCATCTTTATTAATTACTGCATAATATTCCATAACATGAATGTACCAGGCTGATTCAGTTCTCTTTTGAGTATTATAATATATTCAATTGATACTCCATTGATAAAAATTACTTCCAACTTTTTAATCATAAATAATGACACAATAAACACTCTTGACCTTTCATGGTACATTTGTATGAGACAGTAAGAAGACTTCTAGTCCCCCCAGTACTGGGGATTGAACTCAGGGCCTTGAATATGCTTGGCAAGAGCTCCACCACTGAGCCCCAGCCCCAGCGCACACCTCTGTATGATAATTCCCACAACTTAAATTCCTAACGTGATATTGCTGGCTCTGAGAGTGCAGGCATGTTTTTTGTTTTGTTCCTATTAAGCTTCTCTAAATTACCCATCTCTAACTGTCTGCTTCTCCATGCTTTCACCAACTAGGTATTTTCAAAATATTTGGTATTTCTTATGTACAGAATTGTATCTCCTTATTGATTTAATTTGTATTTCTTATTTGGCGAGTGAAGTTGAGTATTATTCCAATTACATACTTTTTTTTTTTTTTTTGTACTGAACCCAGGGGCACTCGACCACTGAGCCACATCCCCAGTCTATTTTGTATTTTATTTAGATACAGGGTTTCACTAAGTTGCTTAGAGCCTCACTAAGTTGCTGAGGCTGGCTTTGAACTCTCAATCCTCCTGCCTCAGCCTCCCAAGTGCTGGGATTACAGGCGTGCGCCACCGCATCTGACTACAGGGTTGCTTTTTTTTTTTTTTTTTTTTTTTTTTGCAGTGCTGGGGATTGAACCCAGGGCCTTAATGCTTGCAAGGCAGGCACTCTACCAACTGAGCTACATCCCCAGCTCTCCAATTACATTCCTTTTTAAATTAACTTCCTATGTAGATATTTCACCTATTTTTTCAGTCAAGATTATTTATTTATTTTTATTTTTATAAGCTGTAAGAGTCCTTTGTATGTTAAGAAAATTAACTCCTTATGGCCTGAGGGATTAAAAATTCTGTTTTCCAGTTTGTAGTCTGTCTTTTGTCTTTGTTTATGGGCTATTTTTACACAGCAGTCATCTTATTGAATTGAATTGAATTTTCATTATGTTTCTATTTGATTTTTATATTCTAATTAAATTTTATGTAGCTGAATTTAATCCTTTTCTTTCTTTTTTACGATTTTGAGTTTCATGTCATGCCTTTGTCATATCAAAATGATGATTTGTAAGATTCTCCACTAAAAATATTTTAATGAAACTTTCTATGTTTAAATGTTTGATCCATGCAGAAATTGTTTTGCGTTAAAGAATGAAGCAGAAATCAAACCTTGTGTGCCACCAAAGAGCTAGAAATATATCTCAATGTCGCTCATTAATTAATCCATCTTTATCCTGATGATTTGAAAGATTACCTTTATCAGACACTAAATTCTCATGTTCTGTACTCTATGTCTGGATTTTCCATTCAATTCTTGTACAATTTCTAGCAGATCTCATCCCTTCCACATCTTCTCTGCTGTTCTCTTCCATAACATTCCTGATTGTTTAAGCATGTTTATTTTTTCAGGTAACAATGATATTGTAAAAATAATATGATAGATCAAAACAGCATCGTGTAACCATCAAAACCACCAATGTCCACCTAACCAACTTTCCTTTCTGTTCAGAAAAAGAAGTGACCCTGATCCTACAGTAGCCTCTCTCCACCTATGGTCCTGATCCACATCATCTTTTGTGCTTGGAGTTACCCTTTTCCTCTCATTCGCCATAAGTTTGCTGACTGGATCATTTCACCAGGCATCTCAATTTACCTTAACATCACCCATTTCATCTCACCCCTAAAAGTTAAAACCACTGGCCCTATTTCGCACCCTTTCTTTTTCCCATTTTACTTTTCCAACAGAAATCCTAAGGCTCCTGTATTTGCTGTCTCCAAATACCCACTTCCCATCCTTTCCTCAGCCACCCATTAGGTTTCTCCCTCCACCACTCCCTGAAGCAGCATTGACAGAGGAGGTTCTTCTATCTATGGGAGGTTGAACTAAAAAGAATCCAAGGACCCTCTTAACTATAAAGGACTATGATTCATATCCTCTCTAGAAGCCTCTGCCAGTTTGATGCCCTCTAAGAAATTAAATCAGCCCAAATTCCCCCAGCTGAAAGGAAGTGATTTCATGGGGAGGTCCAGATTCTACTCACTCACTTCCAGCTCTGCCCTGTGAATTATATCTCCTTTCACTAAATAAATCTTTAAGACTGGATTCCCCTGGGACTTCACATTTCTGAAATATTTTGCTTTACTAAGGCACCATGAAACAGAGAGTGTTAAACATCCAAAACGACTTGTTATTTTCCTTAAGAAATCAGATGACAAAGTTGAGCAGCCAACAGGTTTTGCAAGATGTTACCTGTCTCTGCAAGTTATTGCTTTCAAATAGCCTAAATCAAATAGTGTGAGGTTTTATTGAAGAAGTTTTGTCCAAAGTTGTTACTACTGACCTGCAAACCTGGAATTTTTATTTTTTTTTTAACTACCTCCAAAACCTTGAAACATTAATGGAGGGGAAAAAGAGAGGGAGAAAGAGAGAGAGTGTGAAAGGGAAAGTAATAATGATAGTAAGCCTTGCTTGCTATTATCTTCATTTGAAAGAAATGATATTGTTTGCCAAAGGTCCAAGGCTGTGGAGCTAAACCACAATTCTAGATAGCTCAGCAAGGCTTACCAGAAAGCAGAGCGCAGGCTTCTTTGTTCCAGGGTTTTATGGAAAGGAATCATTTCACAGCTTGCACGGGTTCTGCAAAGGCCTCAAGCTAGGAAGTGTAAGGTGACCTGCGGGAGGTGTGCAGAGGTCATTGGGATGATATGAGATGTCTCTTCAAGCTGGTGGATTACACTTGTGAGCTCTTACAATGTGACTGCCACTCTGACCTCTCCGCTCAAGTCCAGGGCTCTCTTGAGCTAGGAAAGAGACACCGGTCCCACACTCAGGTGGCACTCCTTTGTCAATCCAAAATTCAAGGAGGAAAGAGTCCACCCAATTCTCAAAAATATTGTTAAGCATTTGAGTGTATTAAAGCCATGTTTTATACAACAAAATCTCTTAGGAAATGCACAGTGATTTCAGCCACTGTCAGCAGCCTAGAAAATCCGTCAAGCTGGTTTCATAGAATTTCTAGAAGCTCATTTGGAGCTTTGGATGACATTCTCTCATGTGGATACCACCGGCTATGGTTTTTAGGCACAGTCAGGATTATAAGAAATCCTCTTCAAAACTCCTTTAAACAGAGACTGCCTATGCCTGACACCATGAGAAGACACAAGTCATCCGAGACCTGAGGAACTTGCTTTTAGGATTTGTTCGATGATTTTTCATTTTAGGAAAAGCAAGGCTGATGCAAACTTCCCCGTATGCTAATGTAGATTGTCGCTTCTCCAACTTCACCACTCATTGAACCTTCTGGGGATGCACCTCCTTTCCCCTTTCTTTTAAATTTTACCTTCCAACTTGAGTTTCATTGCTTATAAAAAGAGGTTAACGTCCTCCTCCTTTGTACTTAAAAAAGGTAATGGAAGGAGCTAATTAAGATAATGTACACAAAATACTTTAAAGACTTTGAAACTACTGTGCAAGTGTAAGGTATTATCACCTAGCACCTGGATTTATTTCTTCAATACTCTTTTGTTGTTTTGTTTTTAATTTGCATTGACTGCAAGAAATATGAGAATATAATATAAGAAATAAAATATAAGAAATATGAGGAATGAATGACCCATTCAATTTTAGCCTTCCTTAAAATGTGACTTTTCTGTGCAAAGGAGGATGTGATGCTTGACACACCGTGAGCCTATTTTGGGTGTGGCTCTTTGGAATTATTTTCATGCCCTACACTGTGGCACATACCTGTAATCCTAGCAAATCTGGAAGTTGAGGCAGAAGAATCTCAAGTTCAATGCCATCCTCAGCTACTTAGTAACTTAGTGAGACTCTGTCTCAAAAAAGGCTGGGGATATAGCTCAATAGGTTCAATCCCCAGTGCCCCCCACACACACAAAAAAAGAAAAAAATGAATTATTCTCATTACTTTGCAGACTTTTCTTGTTGGGATAACTATATACACAAAGTTAGCAAACTTTCAGAATTTAATTACAAAGACTGTGAAATGCAAGGGTTGGTCCAAAATGTTTTCTAAGAGGTGCTTCCACTTTAAAAAAATACCATGTTTGCATATAGAGTATTGCTTGAATTCTCACTACCTTCCCATTTCAAAGGTGCAGGCAGAATTAGAAATTCTCTTATGGAGGAACCCTCAAGTAGATTAACTCATTTACTGATTTTAACTACTTTCACTTGGTATTTAGAATATTTCTTCATCATGATTTTGAGTATAAATTATAGTTACAGATTAAAAAAAAAATCAGCCCCAGGAAGAATTTCAGAAATAATCCAGCCTATCCTCTTGTTTTATAGAACAAAACACCAAGACTCAGAGATGTTAAGCGATTTGACCAACGACACACAGCTAGTACAAGTGGAAGAGAGGTGAAGACTCCCCTCTTCTGGCTTGCAGCCCATGGCTTGCTCCACCCCATGCTACCTTAGCCCAGGGTAAGAAATATTTAATCAAGGGCTAATGACGAAAGACAATGAAGACATATTGTATTTCTTCTTCGGATTTCTTCATATATCACTGCAGCACCTAGGAACTCAGATAATTATACTGTGAGGAGACAAGTGACAGGAGAGCAAAACACCTCCTCTAATTTCTAGCCCTCCATCAAACGCAGAGGATGTGGCAAATTGCTACCTGTAGGCCGCAGGAGGCAGGCAGGAGAGGCGCGTTCCTCCTGCAAAGCAGCTGTCTTGGCAGCTCCCTTTGTACGACGTAAATCGAAGATTTGGGTAGATGCTGGGGTGGCAGGTTGAAGAGGGAGGGCCCTTTGCCTCAGGTCTTGGTCTCAAAATATTCTTCCTCTAGTTCCTGTCAAATTAACTTGAGCCACAAACAACTCCCTCAGCTGGGAGCAGAGCCGGCTGGGGAGCTGGGAGGTTGATCCTCTGTTACTTAAACTCTTGGGTTCTCTATTATCTAATTCAGCTTCTCTCTCCATAATGAAGATCAAATTATATCCAGGATTCTGGTTTGCTGAGAAGGGGGAGAGATCATAGGGACATATCATTTTACGGAGGACAATACCAGCAATTTCTGAATGAATCTGGCAGCTAAGCCAGGTGATTATTTGGATCAGCAATCACTGGTTCTTTGGGGACAGACTGAGCCCGTGGGGCTTTAGAAAGATGGGGCAAATCTGCAGTGGCATTCAGTCTGCAGGTGGTAAGGATCACTGGTTCTCACTGCTCTCTCCAGCACATTCTAGTAAGTCACAATATTTTTCTAAAATTCCAACATGTTATCAAGAAGAAGAAGAAGAAAAAAAAAACCCACAGTAGTCAGAAAAATGTTAATTTTCCACTTAAAGTCATTAGAAGGAAATCTGTTTCCCCCAAACAGGAATCGGTTGAAAAACCTCTTCTACATTAAAATGTTTGGAAATTGTTGTTGGTAAGGTGAAAATGTGGTTTTATATTTTTTTAATTGTAAAGAAATTTGGTACCAGTTAGGAGAAAGGGATTTGTGAAATAACTAATTCAAACCAGATGCCTGTAGAAATTGAGCTCACTGTTACTTGCCAGACAATATTTCAGCAGAAGATCTATCAGTCTTGACTCCTGCAGAGCCGAAGTGTGGGCAATGGAGAGACCATAAAGGTGAATTCTGGCTGCATGTCAGGAAGAATTCCCTAATCGTTCATGCTGTCCAAAGATGTCATGGGCTGCACTGATGGTCCCCCTGGCTTCCGGGTCTGCAAAGAGAAGGGGGTGAAACTGAGGTGGGGCAACATGCTATATGGCCTCCCAACACCATTGTGGGAATTTTGAAAATCCTTTGCTTTATCACTAAGAAATATTTTTCTATGTCCATGGCTTTTGTGATTTAAAAATCATAGATTCTTAGAAATGCATATTCAACATCCACCCAAATACAATACAATGAGGAAAAAAAAAATGAGTCCAAAAACAATAGCTTTAGAAAGGAGGTTTTTATTTAAAAAAAAAAAAAGTGTCACCCATGCATCCATTCTTTCAAGGGAATATTCTAAAATGATTCAAAAATGATTCAAAGTTGTGAATAACTATTGAACGTTCAGTCTCACTGTCTTTGGTCGGTGATGGCCTTGAGGTGGGGGGTGCCACCCTTTTCCTGAAAGCCGTCACAATCACATTTTCCCGCGATGGAAAGAGTTGATGCAGGCAACCAGCCCTTTGCCGTGTTTCTGCAAAGCGGTGTCAATGTTACTAGGTCACAATGGAGCAGACAAAGAGAATTTGACAAGCAATCTGTTTATTCTTCAGATTATAAAACTGCTTTCAGGACCACATTAAAGTAATATGCACTCGGCCAAGAGAAAGAAGCCATCACTTGGTAACAGACAGAAGAGGAGCTTTCAGACGATCCCAGGAAGGAGGGTGAGTTGCCCCTTCTGCCCCACAGGTGGTGACAGAAGTAGAAGTTCTGTTTCAAAGCTTAGTACTGCAAATACAAAGCACAAAATTGGTATAGAGGAAAAAATCAATACAGGCCAAAGATGGGGAATGTGGCCTTCAACATTTTTAAGTCACATACTATACACACCGGAGCAAAACCAAACAATGGAAACCTTTCTGATTATGGCAATACTGTAGACCTCTGTAAAGATGTCCTGTGTTAAATTGCACAGATCTAAAAAACTTTGAAGGTATCCAGAATACACCTTTGTCTTTGACTTTAACAATTTAATTGGCATTTCATTTAGGTTTTTGTGAAACACCACCAACAACTGTCATTTCAGTTATATCTGAATTTGTCTTTCTGTCTCGTTTCCATACTCTGCCCACATCTGTTACCTCTGCTGAAAAACTTGTCTTCTCTTGCCTTCTTCTGAGAGAACTCAAGTCTTTTTCTTCACATTGTAGCTCAAATGCCACTTATTTGGCAGAGCAGCTTTCTCTGGTGCCCATTTTACTCTTTCCCATGGACTCTGGGTCTTCTATTCATGGAACTCGCCACATTTTGAAATTGTGTTTTCATTCACGGTTTTCTTAATGTCTCACTCCAATAGCCTCCTCGGGACCAGAGAAACCTCGTCCTCCCTGATTCCCTCTTGGTCTCCAGAGTCCAACATGTTGCCTGAAGGAATGTCTTTGTATAATTAAATGAGTGTCAGCGTGAGATCAGAACACCAAGCAAAAACAGCTGAAAACACCAACTGCCAATGTTGGTGATGCCCGTCACTAACTTTAATGCCCCAGCAGGCGTGTGCTATGGGACCTGGTGTTCTGGATCAACAGTGCAGCGTAAGATGACAAATTTTTCTGAAGGTAAATGATTTAGAAGGACGCAACCATTCCAATGCCCAGGTGGCTTCACCATAGTCTGTTGCCTTGATGCGACTTCAGTATTGAGAATGGCTAAAAGGGGGCAAAGGCTATTAGGTTGATCCAGATTCCCCAACAACATAAATTGTTCAGTTTTCAAAGAAATCCTTTATTTATTAAAGTATTGCATAAGCAAGCAAATAAATAGAAGTCTGCAAATATAGAATCGCATCTTGTTTTTTTCAAGGAAGCATCTAGAATGAGGGACCATCCCTGGGCGTCTCTTCTTTCCAGAACTTATCACAGTTGAAAATTTATGTAAATGATTATGACTATTTGCTTAGTACCTGTCTCTTCCAAATAGACTCTAAGCTACCTGACGGTCGGGTGTTATCTGCTTTTGTTACCACAGCACTCCTAGCACCATGCCCAGTAGAGATTCAATAAGCAAATGAATGAGCGAGACCTGTGTCCTCCCCAGACTTGACATATATCACCAGCTCATTTGCCCTGAGTACCCTTGAGTAAGTCACCTTACTTGCTAGTGTCCATCTCACATTTAAGAAAATGGCAATATCATTAGAACCTCTTCTTGGTCTAGATTCAAGGATGAAAAGGCACAAAAATGACACAAATATTTTGTAAAGGATGTAATTCTATTACATTGGAAGCAACTCTGCAAGGAGGTACTCTTGTTATCAGGGCTAGAGATCCAGGCAGTGGAGCAAAACACAGACCTGGGATCAAGAGTGCTCATAGGGGCTGGGGCTGTGGCTCAGTGGTAGAGCACTTGCTTAGCATGTGTGAGGCACTGGATTTGAGCCTCAGCACCACATATAACTAGATGAATAAAATAAAGGTCTATCAACATCTAAAAAATATTTAAAAAAATTAGAGTGACTTGCAAGCAAGTGAGAGTCAGGACAGCAAAGGGATTGAGCCTAAATGCTGATTTCAGAAACACCTGGTTATCAGAATCACCTATCAGGAATTCTTTTTGAGGAGGGACTCCCTGTGGCATGTCACAGAGACAAGAAGCTTGCAAGTTTCAGGTAACCCAGAGACTGACTATCCTGGAAGAGAAGGACACTCTGGCCTTCATGGGGAGAATGTGGGAGACAAGGCAAGTCCCAAGAGCTCAGTCCTCAGCCCAGTTCAGGGTTGTCATGGGACTGCTGTGGAAGGTGTCCCAGATATCATCTTTAATCAAATGAATGATAAAATTCAGTGAGTCAGGTTACATTTGGGGAGTGGGTGTCTTAAGGATAACCACTTAATAATAATAATAATAATAATAATAAGAAGAAGAAGAAGAAGAAGAAGAAGAAAAAGAAGAAGAAGAAGAATAAATAGTACTATTTATTTTCTAGTATGTGTCAGTGGTTTTACATACATTTGTCTTTAACATCAGTTCCATAAAGTGGTAGTCTCCATACCTATTTTATAGATGAGGGGACTGAGACCTGGAAAGACAATACATCATACATAAGATCACACAGGTAGGTGGCAGAGCTGGGATTTAAACACAAGCCTGCCTGGCTTCAAGAGTCATGATCTTTCCACTATGTCTCCATTCAGACCTCCAGCTGGAGACTAAACCGTCAGGACAAGTTGCACAATTTGTAAGACCCAATGTAAAATGAATACATAGCATCCCTTGCTCAAAGTATATTTAAAAATTTAAGACAGCAGCAGTGGAGCAGTTAGCCAGGCACGAGGCCTTGCTGTCTCTGAGGCTCTCTGCTGAACAGGTCACAGCTGGAGTCTCCTGCACCCACATCTTCGGGGATCCCTAAGGCAAGTGTCCTGGTCAATGCAATAGGCAACCATGATATAGACATATAGATATTTAAACAGAACAAAGAGAAGATTCCCATGTGAAACCAAATAAGAAACATTCACTGGTTAAGAACTCCAGTTCCACATAGGCAGGACCAACCTGGCAGGACCTTTCCAGTCTGGTTTCAACCACTGTCAGGTCAGGAGAACAGGGTAGTCCTAAGGGAAGAAGTCACCTGGAAACAAACAAGTGAACTGGTGGGATGTTAGAATGGACTGACCAAATCTCTGGGCCCTGAGAATGAAATCTGGGGGGAGAATAATGACAGTGACCTTTTATCAAAATTTTTATAGAAGCACAAAAGTCTTACGTGCTACTTCAGAAAACTTGAAAAACAGAATCACAGTGAAAGAAATTCCCCATGATCCTACAATTGAGAGGTAGTCACTGTTAATTTGACCTTTGAGTTCACCTGCTTTCAAACTCTTATTACATACCAGCAAGCATATCTAAGTCATTTTTTCGAGCCTGATTTTTAACCTGAGCAATAAGTCATGATTTTTCCCCATGTTGAATAGTATTCTGTAAGATTTTTTTTTTTTTTTTATTAATATTTTTTGTGGAACCAGGGATTGAGCTCAGGGACACTTGGCCACTGAGCCACATCCCCAGCCCTATTTTGTATTTTATTTAGAGACACGGTCTCACTGAGTTGCTTAGGGCCTCGCTAAGTTGCTGAGGCTGGCTTTGAACTCGCAATCCTGCTGACTCAGCCTCCCAAGTCGCTTGGATTACAGGCGTGCGCCACCACGCCCAGCTATATGTATGATTTTTCTTAATGGCTGCATAGTGGCTCATCAAAGGAATCTTCCATGATGTTTCATTTTTTAAATTTTTAACTAATATAAATATATTTGGCAAATAAACACACTTTCACCAATAAATTATTATATATATGATTACACACACAAACATTCACACACACACACACACACACACACATATGAAAACCTTTTTGTTTGGTGTGACATTTTCTGTTTCTACTCTTAGCACAAGTCGGAGTGTAAACGACAGTGACCTTACACCTGGACAGATCACCTTCTTCATGTTCCTAACTCTGGCGCAGCACTTCATCTACACATGTTTTGTGCACTTAACATCTTCTGCCTTCTTGTTATTTACTCTGTAACTGGATATCCCTTGAAGGACAGGGCATGGGAGGCTCACTCCTGCATCCCCCAGGTCCTCCACACTAGGCACTCCATCAATGTTCATGCAGCAGCTGAACGGGTTCCTCGGGTCCTGGAACTCCAACCCCCTGCCAACTTTCTTCCATAAGTGATGTGACATTTCCTGCACAGTTGAGAGATTGAAGTTTGGGGACATATCCTGAGGGGGTCAATGAGTTGCTTTGATTCATCTACTACCAGGTGATCAGAGGTGGATCTTTTGAGAAATTTAGCAGGAAAAGTGGTTTAGGGTTTCTTAGGTAGGTGCAGAATTAGGAAGTCAGGTTTGCTATAGGAAATGATGCTTACATTCAAAATTAATTACAGTTTTTATATTAAGAAAAGCATCCCTAACAGAGAAGCATTGTCAGACTCCTCTAAAGACCATTCGGTGTCACATAAGAGTGGGGGGTGCAGTCTTAAGAACAAATGGCATACTGCCTCTTTTTAATGTGATAAACACTTATTCCAAACATTTGCTTGGTTTATTCTACTCCTCTCAAAAATTTGCCTTGGGCTTTTCCCTACTTCAACCTTGAAATATTCCCAGTTGCTTTCAGTGGTTAGAACTGCTAGGCCACATTCTATTTTTTTAGGTATAACAATCAGTTCTGATGAATCTCCTTCCCCTGTACTGCCTCCTACTAAATGCTACACAGATATGTCCTACTATGTGCTAGACTCAGATTAGGAGCTGGAGCAAATGCCGAGTAAGCCAGCTCCTGCTTCTCTCACGGAACTGTCAAAGTGATGGGAGAGACAGGTCAGTAGGCCAACACCTGGTGGGAAGCCTCTGCCCCCAGGATCATAATAAACCCACTTCTGTTCTTTCTGGGTGACTGGGAGGGCTTACCCAACCTTTGTAAATGAATATTTTAAAGCTAGATAAGTTTGCATCATTCACTAAAATAACAAAAAATGCCACTCAGAAAATAAAGGCAATTGGTGAACACATCAGATTTCCGCACATACACACTTCCCTGTACATCCCAGGAGAATGTGGAGTGAGCTACAATTCCTACATGCAGCAGGCTCCCTGCCCTTCCTCCTCAGCACAAGGGCCAAGGCTGGCAGGAGATCCCAGGTGGCAGAAGTAAAAAAATTCAAATCCACATTTCTGGGTTCACAGCCACTTTGCTCTCCTTAGCCTCAAAGTCACCTTTCCTCCAAACCTTCACATCTTTGTGTAAGAAAAAGAGTTGGGGAAGGTCTAACTTTGACTTTTGTCTCAGCTGTTTGTTAGTCTTGGGTCTCTAGCAAGTCACTTCACCTTGTCACATTCACAGATGGGGGAGAGTCTGACGCAGTCAGCGTGGAGCAGGGATAACAGTGTGATTGCAATAGTGAGTGGTGAACAGCAGTGGATCTTGAGACTTGGATCTTGGTCAAATCTCTTACCATCACAATGAACTTGGGCAGGTCATTTCAGTTCTCTGGGCTTCAATTTCATCAATTGTAAAACAAACAAACAAACAAACAAACAACAACAACAAAAAAAAAACAGTACCTATCTCAGAAGGTTGTGGGTTTTAGATACATTGATACATTTAAAGTGCTGAGAATAACATTAACTCCTGATTCAATGATTAGATAGTGGTTATTAACAGAAGTCATGCTAGTGCTGGATAGGGTGACCGTTGTAATAGTCTGTGCCTAGTCACAGCTTCAGGTCCTGTCTGCTTCTATTTAATAATCTCTGGTG
Organism: Glaucomys volans; assembly: GCA_020662805.1. Classification (NCBI taxonomy): domain Eukaryota; kingdom Metazoa; phylum Chordata; class Mammalia; order Rodentia; family Sciuridae; genus Glaucomys; species Glaucomys volans. The sequence goes on from JAJEJO010003004.1 coordinate 86,871, forward strand.
AATTCTATTAGGATTTGAAGAACCAAAAGTCTTTGCATCTTTCCTAATTCAGCAACAATACCAACATTTACACACCATTTTCCATGTGTCAGGCACAATTTAAGAACACCAAAAGCCTTGGCTTGCTTGATTCTCACAATAAGTCCAGTACTATCATTAGCCCCATTTTACAGGGACGGAAACTGAGTTGTAGGGATAGTAAGTTGCTTGTTCAAGTGTACCTGGCCAACAAGAGGACTGGCTTCAGGCCCACGAATTAACTTCCTACTGGATAAAACAACTCAACCCTGCTCTTTGAGGAGTCTTACTGGGGCTTGGTTTCCTGCTGTGAATGACCAAGAGCTATATGAGCTTCCAAATACCAGATGTACTCTGTAACTGTAAGGTGCTATTCTAAAAAGCACTCATAAAAATGACCAGAGGTTTAGCCGCAGCAGATCATGGTATTTTGAGAATTTGGCTCAGCTTCTCTCTCTGGCCCCTGTGTTGGGATAAGAGGGAGTACTCCTGTTTGCATTCGCCAGAGATGGACTGTGAACTATTATCTTACCTTGTTATCTGAGCTGCTGGTGCACAAGGAAGTTTCCTTTGCTAATGGTTGAACTGCTCTTCAGATAAAGGCCTCCCCTGGATCTCCGCAGCACTAATTAATCAGCTGTTAAAACAGTCGTTGATAAAGACGGGCTTACTTAAAGTTCGAATTGCCTGCAATCAGAGATAACCAGCTAGTCCCTTTTGGCAGTGAGATATGAAAACAGGAGAATGATCAGTTATCAAAGCGAACATGGCACTCAAATGAAAAATGTGGTTCAAAAAATAGTTAAAGCAACATTCAAATTGGAAAAAATAAACATAATTATTTCTTCGAACCTGTGTCGGCAAATGTGAGAATGGCAAAAAGCACGCACACAGATGTGCACACACGTGTAAATATTAGAAAATGATCCACACTGGAACTTCCGTGTAAGCTGGATGAGCAGAGCTAGAGCAGGTTTCATGAACTGGTCCCATAACTGTGTGACATGTTACTACCGTTTGATGGCTCCTTACTTGGCCAACACTGATTTATTTTTCTTTCTTTTTTCTTTTTGAAGGTGCTGGGAATCAAGCCCAGAGCCTCAGACATGGAAGGTAAGCAATCTACCACTAACCTATAACCCCAGGTCAACATGGATTACTTTTTTTTTTTTTTTTTTTGTGGTGCTGGGGATTGAACCCAGGGTCTTGTGCATGCAAGGCAGGCACTCTACCAACTGAGCTATATCCCCAGCCCAACATGGATTACTTTTTTAAATTAAATGAAATTTAAAAGTTGATTTCTCAGAAGCAAAGGCCTTTTAAAAATTTTTTTTAAAAGAAATCACCTGAGAAAAATGAGCACATGAGAGATGAATGGAGGAATTGACTTCCCTGAGAAAATTCCTAGATGGACCTGGAGAAGATAAACACGCAAGTTGATCTGGATATTAGGAACCGCTTTCCAGTGGGTGTAAAGGAAAGAAAGGAGCTAACTGATATGGATGTGAAGGGAAGGATAATTCTCCCCAGGAAGGAGACTCAGGGAGATTCAGACAGGCAGAGACAGAGTAGGATGTGTCTTGCTGTGCCTCCCCGACTACCCCCTGCTGCCCCACAAAAGAAACTTGTCTCTGAAATTTAAGTTCCAGGGTGTGAGCAATGAAAAACTTTCTTCATATGAACCCAAACTTGAACTATAAGAAAAACAATCATAACGTGAAAAATAGATTACAATGTGGAAGTGAAGTTTCCCAAGTGAGGCTATTGCTGGTATTACCCCATACATCCTCATTTTGAATTTACCTGGTTTCACGAACTTAGTAGAATGAAATAGAAAGATCAATGGATTTGGCATCTGATAACCTCATTGTGGAATGACAATTATTATAAAAATTAATAGTCTATGTCTACTTACATGAATAACCTCTCTGAGCCTTAGTTTCCTTGTCTGCAAAATGGGTGAGCAGAGTGGTAGGATCACCAAACTGTATTACTTCTAATATCTCTTTAAAGCCTAACATCTCATAATCCTAGATTTCACTGTGTCATTCATTTCCAAATGCTATACACTGTATTGTTAATTTCATGCACATATCCAGGTGCAAGTACCCAAATGTTCACAAATGCTTGGGTTCTAAGAAGCAGTGTTAGCTAAAAATGTTAAGGCTTTCACAAAACCCTCTTGGAAAATTAGATCTTTAAAATGCAATGATAATTTGTAAGAATTAAGAACATTTTGACAAAATTCCACCTACTTACATATTTACATAACGCTGGCACAATGGGAATTAGATATCACTGAATTTCCATGTCAGTAACCCCAGTTTGCATGCTTGAAATTGCCTTCTGCCATCCTGATGCTTTTGATCCCATTCTGCTTGATGTCTATGTAAGAGTATCGCCATGGTACCCAAGGGCTCCATACAATCAGATAGAAATCAGCCATTATTATTGTTGTTTTAGAACATGACAGGTTCAGGAAATGGCAAGTGTAGGCAGCTGGTGAAATGGTTTTGCATCGCGACATAAGCACACAGGGTCTGAGATGAGCACGTCCCAGTGCCCTGTGCAGGCTTGGGCATTCCATCCTGCTTGCTCTCTGTGAGTCATACTCCTCTCACATGAAATGCAGATAATAATAACCCAGCCACCGTCACTGCACTGCCAGATGTGGTTCAGATGTCGTTCACATGCTCCGGCAAGCCAGAGGAGCTCAGAAAACCGGTGCTAGATTCAAGGAACTCTTGTCATTATCATTATTATTCCACATGACCATTTCTTTGCAACCTAAGAAAGAACGAGCCATAGCAATAATAATGAGGAAGGAAAATATCCCATAACTAGGTACCAAGAAAGGTGGCTTTTGAGAAAAATCAAGTGTTTGTGATTACTTCTCCAAGATGAATTGTAGAGAATTTGCAAAGTAGGAATTCTGGGCTTAACATTTAAGACGGAGTGGGCATTCACTATATGCCGGTATTGTACTGTTAGTTTACATGCATCACTTCCTTTATTTGCAAAAATCCTGCAAGGAAGGTATCGTTCCTATTTTACAGATGAGGAAATGAGGCACAAAGCGATAGAGTTGCCCAGGATCACACAGCTAGGAAGTTTCAGCCTGGAATTAAACCTAGGAGGGTTGACTCCAGAACCTGCACTTTGAACAACTGCAGTAAGTAAAGTGAACAAAAATAAAATAAAATGTAATGATTTGCCCCAAATCCCCTGTCTGCAAGTGGCAGACGGAGCAACCTGGAGCAGATCTTAGAGCACTCAGGTTTCTGTGTTCTCAACTCAGTCCTGTTTCTTGACCTCAGTATCCGCCATCCAGAAGAGTAGGTGAAGGGAGTTGGCAGGAGTGGTAGACCCTCCTAAGGTGCCTGAGCATGTATGGCAAGATCATTCCAGAAGAAGAAAAAAAGAGAGAGAGAGAAGAAAAGAAAAAGTGCAAGGAAAGAGGAGACGCTCCAGGCCAAGACACTAGACCCAGGAAACCTGGCTGTGCCGACAGCCCCATGGCCTCTTCCCTTCTCCTCCCTCACTCCTTCCCAGCCAGTGGCCTGCCAGCATCCAGGGCCAGGCTTAGCACATCGTAGGTGTCTCTAATGAATCCAGCTCCCTTTTTCTCACCTTCAATTCCCTTCCCTTTCCTTCTCCTCTCCTTCTCCTGGTGTGGGTGCAAGCACTGAACACTCACCAGGAAACTCATTCAGATTTCTGTGTGATCACCAGCAGTGTGGAACGACACCTTCCACCGTGAACTTAAATCCTGAAGCTGGATAGACAGCCCTTCGTTTTATTCCTGCCATGCCCCTGTTAGAGGGTACTCCCCAAGACCCCAACAGCCATGTCTTTCCAGGCCACTTTTAATTCTCACTGATCCTTGCAAATAGATGACTCTCATCCAAGTGCCACACTCGGGACTGGTACACTGTGCTGCATGGTATATTCAAGAAATGCCCCTGAGGCTGTCTGTGACCCCTGGGAGCCGCCGCCATAAGCAGTGAACTCTTTCCTGGCCCACTCAAGGCTTCTCAGACTCAGGGAAATATTTTCTTCCTAAATCCAATGCGTAGATTTCACCCATTCACTAAATACCAAATAAATCTGCCCTTACAAACCACGGGGACACAAGTCATACTTGCCTGGATAGTGTCTACACCCAGATGGCACAGAAGGATTTTCTTTGTGTTACATTTTTGTGCCCCGTGATAAACAAGGGATGAGTGAAGTCAAATCTTCACCTGATGCCCTGAATCTGGCTTGTTCCCAAGTCCCTATTTCCACAAAAGGGACACGCTCCCCTTCGCCCACGGCAGCATGCTTCTCCAATTGGTTTGAGGTCTGATATGTGTGCTCATGTCCAACAAAGTGCTTCCATGGGTTCTTGTTCTTTTCCTTTCTTTTTCTCTTTCTCATTCTCTCTCTTCCCTTCTTTCGCTCTGCTATCTAAATGCTTAACTTGTATAAAAGAAAAAGAAAGAAAGAAAGAAAGAAAGAGAAAGAAAGAAAAGGAAGAAAGGAAGAAAGGAAGGAAGGAAGGAAGGAAGGAAGGAAGGAAGGAAGGAAGGAAGGAAGGAAGGGAGGGAGCCAAGTACATGTTTTCTGTCAGGCTAGAGAGGGGAAAAGCAAAGGTTCTATTGAGAACAAAAGCCTTTTGTTACCAAGGTGTCTTAATATTAGCGTAATGACTTCAGAGGATGAGATAAGGTAAGGAAAGGTAAGATGGGTCGAGATAAGATAAGACCAGGTGGTAACATCAATAAGCAATACAGTGTTCTTTAGTGAACACACTAAAAATGTTTAAATCTGAAGAGAAACTGTAAGTTTACCCCTGGTTTTAAATGGACCCAATGTTATTCTAGTCCATGCTACAGAAATCCAACAACCAACTGTACGATCTCCAGGAAGACTCACTCTTCAGAATGCTGCTGGAGGAAGCTCAGGTTTGGAAGTTAGTTAGTCATTTTACTCATGCTGTTTTACAGAGGCTGCTCTCACTGCAAGAAATGCACCAAGTCGCATTTCGATGTGATGCATTACCTCTTCCAAATGCTATGTCCCTGAGTAGATGCCTTCTCTTATCAAGGTCTAAAAGGTCAGTGACATATTGCAAAAGTAAAATATTTTTGAGTCCTTTGTCTATACTGTGGATGAAAGCTCTGAGATGCAGGTGGCAAAGCTGTTCTCCCATTCTATAGGCTGTCCACATTCTTGATTGTTTCCTTTGCTGTGAAGAAGGTTTTTAGTTTGATACCATCCCATTTATTGATTCTTGATTTTACATCTTGCACTTTAGGAGTCTTGTTGAGAAAGTCAGTTCCTAAGCCAACATAATGCACAGTTGGGCCTACATTTTCTTCCAGCAGGCACAGGGTCTCTCATCTAATTGCTAGGTCCTTGATCCACTTTGAGTTCAGTTTTGTGCAGGGGGAGAGAGAGGGGTCTATTTTCATTTTGCTACACATGAATTTCCAGTTTTTCCAGCACCATCTGTTGAAGAAGCTATCTTTTCTCCAATGTGTGGTATGGTGCCTTTGTCTAGTATCAGATAACTGTATTTATATGGGTTTATCTCTGTGTCTTCTATTCTGTTCCATCAGTCTTCATGTCTGTTTTTGTGCCAATACCATGCCATTTTTGCTGTTATAGTTTTGTAGTATAATTTAGGGTCTGGGATTGTGATGCCTCCTGTTTCACTTTTCTCCCTAAAGATTGCTTTGGCTATTTGGGGCTCTTCTTTTTCTAAATGACTTTCATAACTGCTATTTCTATTTCTTTGAAGAATGTCACTGGAATTTTAATAAGAATTGCATTAAATCTGCATAGTGTTTTTGGTAGTATGGCCATTTTTAACCATATTAATTCTGCCTGTCCAAGAACATGGGAAATCTTTCCATTTTCTAAGGTTTTCTTTAACTTTTGTCTTTAGTGTTTTGTAGTTTTCATTGTCAAAGTCTTTCACTTCTTTTGTTAGATTGATTCCCAAGTATTTTAATTTTTTTGAGGCTATTGTGAATGGGATAGTTTTACTAATTTTTCTTTCAGCTGATTCATCATTCATATATAGGAATGCAATTGATTTATGGGGGCTAATTTTATACCCTGCTACTTTGCTGAATTTGTTTATGAGTTCTAGAAGTTTTCTGATGGAGCTTTTTGGTTCTCCTAAATATAGAATCATGTCATCAGCAAATAGGGATAGTTTGAGTTCTTCTTTTCCTATTCACACCTCCAGGATATAAAAGAACTCAAAAAACTTAACACCAACCAATCCATAAATTGGCAAAGGAACTGAACACACACTTCACAAAAGAAATACAAATGGTCAACAAATATATGAAAAAATGTTTAACATCCCTAGAAGTAAGAGAAATTCAAATTAAAACTACACTGAGATTTCATCTTAACTCAAGTCAGAATGGCAATTGTCAAGAATATAAGTAACAATACATGTTGGCAAGGATTTGGGGGAAAAGGTACACTCATACATTGCTGGTGGGACTGAAAATGGGTGCAACCACTCTAGAAAAGCAATATGGAGATTCCTCAGAAACCTTGGAATGGGACCACCATTTGCGTCAGCTATCCCACTCTGTGGTATATACCCAAAGGACTTAAAATCAGCATACTAGAGTGATGCAGCCATATCAATGTTTATAGCAGCTGAATTCACAATACCTAAGCTATGGAACCAACCTAGGTGCCCTTCAACAGATGAATGGACAAAGAAAATACAGTCTATATATACGATGGAATATTTACTCAACCATGAAGAAGAATGAAATTAAGGCATTTGCTGGTAAATGGATGGAATGTGGGACTATCATGCTAAGTGAAATAAGCCAGTCCCAAGAAAACAAAATCCAAATGTTCTCTTTGATATGCAGATGCTACACGCAATAAGGAGGGGCAGATACTACAAATATAGAAGTTTGATGGATTAGACAAAGGGGAATGAAGGGAAGGGAGAGAGATGGGAATAAGAAAGACAGTAGAATGAATCAGATATAACTTTCCTATATTCATATATGAATACTCAACCAGTGAAACTCCACATCATGTACAACCACAAGAATGGGATCCTAATTAGAATAAGTCATATTCCATGCATGTATAACATGTCAAAATGCACTCTACTGTCATATACGTCTAAAAAGAACAAACAAAAAAAAGGAAAATCAGCCATCTTCCCCATTGAGGGGTCCATGTGTTCAATGTTCTGCTAGTGCTTCCTTCCCCGCTCCCTGGTGAAGGCGTATGAGTGACAGGATAAAATGTCTTTTTGAAAATCATGACATAAATGCTTCTGTTTCCTTTACTACAATGCTGATACTGGACACAATAATTTAGAACTGGGCATCTGTTCCAGCTCAGGAGGAGAGCCGAACTCCACCTGGGCGGGCTCTCCCTGCACCACAGTTTAGAAACTCCCAAGGCAGTAAGATGGGGCCTCGGGTATCTTAGTCCATTTGGTCGCTATAACAACACCTTAGACTGGTAACTTATGAACACCAGGAATGCATTGCTTACAGTTCTAGAGACTGAAAGGTCCAAGATGAAGGTGTCAGCACATCTGGTGCCTGGTGAGGACCCATTCCTCATAGATGGCCCCTTCTTACCGTGTCCTCATGTAGTGGAACAGACAACAATCCCCCCCCCCCCCCGCCCCCGCCACCTCAAAGGGCTCTCATGACCCACTGGCCTCCCAGAGCCCCACCTCCTCCCACCACACTGGAGAAGAGGTTTCAACACAAGAACTTGGGCATTCACACCATGTGATGGGGCTTACATCTTTTGTTTCCTATCTCACAGGGATCACCTCCTTCATCACCTAAAACCAGTGTCTCAAGAGCTGTTTTGCCATATATTTTGTCTGTGATTTGGTTCTTTTGGGGAGAAGGGTAAATCTGATTCCTGTTACTCCATCTTAGCCAAATGCAGAAATGTAAAGAAACTTGGGGAACATTGTCCTACCTCTAGACAGACACCTTTATAAATCCAGATGTGAATAAGCCACAGCTTTTTTCTCTCTACTTTCTTTGCAGACTAAGGAGAAAAAAGAAAGAAGTCCATCTTCTCAGCAGTCTGGTAGCCATTAACACTATTTTTATGATGCTTCATGTGAATCGGGGACTACCCTTCACTTAGTATTAACTAGGAGAGAGAATATGATCAATATTTCATGTTGCTTACCTCCTAAATCTTTGAAATTACCTTCCATAGCAAATATGAGCATTGTTAAGCCTAATTTTCAGGTAAGAAATCAGAAGCATGGCGATGATAGGGTCATGTCGCATACCAAGGTCACACAGCTCGCAGGCAGTAGAGTGAAGACTCAAAGGCAGAACCAACTCCCGCATGCACATCCTCTACAGAGCTTCATGAAACCTTTCTGGATTAAGTTACATACCCCAAATATCACTCCTGCAGTGGGTGTTACTCTCTCTGCTTTCAAGATTAATTTTTAAAAATTTTTTATTTGTTCTTTTTAGATACACAAGACAAGTAGAATGTATTTTGACATATTATACATACACGGAGTGTAACTGACCCCAGCAAACTCGATGAATATCCATTTACAGTCTTTTAAAACTATTTTGATAGTATTTGTATCGATGCATGAAAAATAGAGTAAAATTATGAAAAAAAAATTCCAGCTTCATTAATGGATTTTTCCCCAAAATTTAGTATACCAGTACCTTTCCTTTTGAAATGAAATTTTGCAAAAACCAAGTTCATTTTTTTTATTTAATTTTTTGATTCATTGAACCCAAATGGAGTACAGCAATTGTTTTTCTGGTTGTACACAAAGTAGAGTCACCCCATCCGTGCATTCATACATGTACACAGGGCAATGATGTCTGTCACACATACTGTTATTTTCTTACCCCCCAACCTCAACCCCACCCCAGCCTTCCCTCTATACTCTCTATCCTTTCTCCATTCTTGCCATCATTCCACCCCACATGATGCATCATCATGCACTTATCAGAGAGACCATTCGGCCGTTGGATTTTTGGGATTGGCTAATCTCACTTAGCATAATAGTCTCCAACATCATCCATTTACCTACAAATGCCATAATTTTATTCTTCTTTATGGCTGAGTAATAATCCAATGTGTATATATACCACAGTTTCCTTATCCATTCATCTATTGAAGCACATCTAGGTTGGTTCCACAATCTAGCTATTATAAATTGAGCAGCTATGAACATTGATATGGCTGCATCACTGTAGTAATCTGATTTTAAGTCCTTTGGGTATAGGCCAAGGAGTGGGATAGCTGGGTCAAATGGTGGATCCACCCAAGTTTTCTAAGGAACCTCCACACTGCTTTCCAGAGTGGCTGCACCAACTTGCACTCCCACCAGCAATGTATGAGTGTACCCTTTTCCCCACATCTTCGCCAACACCTGTTGTTGCCTGTATTCTTAATAAAAGACATTCTCATTGAGGTAAGATGAAATCTTAAGGTGATTTTGATTTGCATTTCTCTTATAACTAGGGATGTTGAACATTTTTTCATAAATCTGTTGATTGCTTGTAGATCTTCCTCTGTAAAGTGTCTGTTCATTTCCTTGGCCCATTTATTGATTGGGTTATTAGTATTCTTGGTGTAAAGATTTTTGAGCACTTTGTAGATTCTGGAGATTAGTGCTCTATCTGAAGTGTGTGTGGCAAAGATTTTCTCCCACTCTGAAGGCTCTCTCTTCACATTGCTGATTGTTTCCTTTGCTGAGAAAAAGCTTTTTAGTTTGACTCTATCCCAATCATTGATTCCTGCTTTTATTTCTTGCGCTTTGGGAGTCATGTTAAGGAAATCTGGTCCTAGGCCAACGTGATGAAGATTTGGACCTATTTTCTCTTCTATTAGATGCAGGGTCTCTGGTCTAATTTCTAGGTCCTTGATCCATTCTGAGTTGAGTTTTGTACAGGGTGAGAGATATGGGTTTAGTTTCATTTTGCTGCATATGGATTTCCAATTTTCCCAGCACCATTGTTGAAGAGGCTGTCTTTTCTCCATTGTATGTTTTTGGCTCCTTTGTCAAGTATGAGATACCTATATTTATGTGGGTTTGTCTCTGTGTCCTCTATTCTGTTCCATTGATCTACCTATTTTGGTGCCAATACCATGCTGTTTTTGTTACTATTGCTCTGTAGTATAGTTGAGGGTCTGGTATTGTGATACCCCCTGTTTTGCTCTTCTTGCTAAGGATTGCTTTAGCTATTCTGGGTCTCTTATTCCTCCAAATGAATTTCATGATTGCTTGCTCTATTTCTATGAGGTCCATCATTGGGATTTTAATTGGAATTGCATTGAATTTGTATAGCATTTTTGGAAGTATGGCCATTTTGACAATATTAATTCTGCCTATCCAAGAACATGGGAGATCTTTCCATCTTCTCAGATTCTCTTTAACTTCTTTCTTTAGTGTTCTGTAGTTCTCATTGTAGAGGTCTTTCACTTCTTTTGTTAGATTGATTCCCAAGTATTTTATTTTTTTTGAGGTTATTGTGAATGGGGTAGTTTTCCTAATTTCTCTCTCAGAGGATGCATCACTTACAAATAAAAATGCATTAGATTTATGAGCATTAATTTTATATCCTGCTACTTTGCTGAATTCATTAATGAGATCCAGAAGTTTTCTGGTGGAATTCTTAGGATCTTCTAGATAGAGAATCATGTCATCAGCAAATAGGGATAGTTTGATCTCTTCTTTTCCTATTCGTATTCCTCTAATTTCTTTGGTCTGTCTAATTGCTCTGGCTAGAGTTTCAAGAACAATGTTGAATAGTAGTGGCAAAAGAGGGCATCCCTACCTTGTTCCAGTTCTCAGGGGGAATGCTTTCAATTTTTCTCCATTTAGAATGATGTTAGCTGTGGGCTTAGCATAGATAGCCCTTACAATGTTAAGGAATGTCCCCACTATCCCTATTTTTTCTAGTGCTTTGAGCATGAAGGGGTGCTGTATTTTATCAAATTCTTTCGCTGCATCTATTGAAATAATAATGTGGTTCTTGACTTTAAGTCTGTTGATGTGGTGAATTACATTTATTGATTTCTGGATGTTGAACCAACCTTGCATCCCAGGGATGAAACACACTTGATCATGGTGTACTACTTTTTAATATGCTTTTTTATGCGATTGGCTAATATTTTGTTAAGAATTTTTGCATCTATGTTCATTAGGGATATTGGTCTGAAATTTTCTTTCCTCGATGTGTCCTTCTCTGGTTTTGGTATCATGGTGATATTAGCTTCATAGAATGAGTTTGGAAGGGTTCCCTCCTCCTCTATTTCATGAAATACTTTGAGGAGTACTGGAATGAGCTCTTCTTTGAAGGTGTTGTAGAACTCGCCTGTGAATTCATCTGGTCCTGGACTTTTCTTTGTTGGTAGGCTTTTGATGACTTCTTCTATTTCATTGCTTGAAATTGGTCTATTTAAGTTGTGTATGTCCTCCAGATTCAGTTTGGGTGGCTCATATGCCTCTAGGAACCTGTTGATGTCTTCCAGGTTTTCTATTCTGTTGGAGTATAAATTTTCAAAGTAACTTCTTATTATGTTTTGTATTTCAAATGTGTCTGTTGTAATATTTCCATTTCCATCACGAATTTTAGCAATTTGGAGTTTCTCCTTCTCTTCGTTAGCGAGGCTAAGGGTTTATCAATTTTGTTTATTTTTTCAAAGAACCAACTTTTTGTTTTGTCAATTTTTTGAATTGTTTCTTTTGTTTCAATTTCATTGATTTCAGCTCTGATTTTGATTATTTCCTGTCTTTTACTACTTTTGGTGATGATCTGTTCCTCTTTTTCTAGGACTTTGAGCTGTAAGGTGAGGTCATTGATTTGTTGACTTTTCATTCTTTTATTAAATGCACTCCGAGCAATGAATTTTCCTCTTAGCACTGCTTTCATAGTATCCCAGAGATTTTGATATTTTGTATCTTTCTTCTCATTGACCTCTAAGAATCTTTTAATTTCCCCCCAAATGTCTTCTGTTATCCATGTATCATTCAATAGCATATTATTTAATCTCCAGGTCTTGGAGTAGTTTCTGTTTTTAACTTTATCATTGATATCTAATTTCATTCCATTATGATCTGATAGTATACAAGGTAGTATCTCTATGTTTTTGTATTTGCTAAGAGTAGCTTTATGGCATAACATATGGTCTATTTTAGAGAAGGAACCATGAGCTGCTGAGAAGAAAGT